>JAFVLL020005692.1:0-20935 GCA_021397915.2 Tor tambroides | reverse complement strand
GTATTTCGGATGAGCAGACTTAAATTATCTCTAATGAAAATCTATGCCATTAGTACATGTGTAATTAGTGGCGAGCCTGTATTGAAACCCTTGAAAGCCATGGCCTTCTGGCTCTCTGCCTGCCCTTCTATAAGACAGTCTAAATCCTCATTAGCTGCATGGCGTCCTCCTTTATGAGCCCAGCCTGTTATGTTACACCTTTCATCTACTCTACAGAGCCTGTCGGTGATCATTAATGGAGTTCTGAAGCTCTATTAGCTTTATGCTCATGATGAATTGATAAGATACTGTACTCAAGTGCCCTGTTGAAAATATCCTGTAGACACACTTCTTATCGTTTTAGTTTCAAACTCCTATTCTGTCTTTAACTGCTAAAGATGATTAGTAGGATTCTCCATTGTCGTTTGAAAAGTGAGAATGCAAGTCATGGCTTTTTCTTATAAGTAATAATTCATTAAATTCATTCTTTTTTTTAAAAAAGTTGATTTTATGTTGCTTTTTTAATTTTTAAAGCTTGATGTTGTAAACCATTGCCTATTTTTGTGTATAAAAGTGCAGCTAGGACATTCTGCTAAACCTCTCCTTTTACAGAAAGACATGCAGGTTCATTTTAAGTGAACTGCCCCTTTAAAAATGCCCATCATCATTATGCAACAAATGTGTACATTTTGGCTGATTAGAGGGAGATTTCAGAAAGAGCCGTGCCCAAGCCTCCTGGCTGACAGACATACTGAAACTAATAAAACATCTCCCGCTTTGGGTATTAGCTAGCTAAACACACACATACTGAACAAATAAATAAATGTGCTCAAATCTGAGCAAGATAGGCTCTGAATAATAATTGTGCAATGCATGATATTGAAGCATAGCTTTTTACGACATGTATCTTGGCTTTAGTATCACTAATTTCTCTAATTCTCTAATCTGTTTTTAATTGTTTCTCTTAGACAGCAATGTGAGAGCAAGCAGTCTTTGATTATCAGGTTTTTAAATAAATTAATATTTTTCTTCAGCAATGTTGCATAAAATTGATCAAAGTGACTGTAAATGCATTTATAATGTTTCTTTTTTAAATGAATTATGTTCTTTTGAACTTTGTTCATCAAAGAACCCTGAAAAAAATGATCAGCGGTTCCAAAAAAATTTTAAATGGCAAAACTATTTTCATATTGATAATGTTTCTTGAGCAGCCAATCATCATATTAGAATGATTTCTGAAGGATCATGTGACACTGAAGCCTGGAGTAATGATGCTGAAAATCCAGGAATAAATAACATTTTAAAACATATTCAAATAGAAAACAGTTATTTTAAATTATAGTACTATTTCAGAATATTAGTGTATTACAGTATTATATTAAAAATGCAGCCTTGGTGAGCATAAGAGACTTCTTTCAAAAACATTATTAAATCTTAACAACTTTTGAACAGTAGTGTGTGTGTGTGTGTGTGTGTTGAAGATTACTGAAACATGTTTACAATGCTCTTTTCCATAAAATATTGGCTGTGGGCTCTCAAGTTCCAAAAAGACTTGTGTGCTCTATTTGAAATCTGCATTTAAAATTGATGCATCATTTTTGGTTACAAGATACCCAAGAAGCAATGCCGTCTGGTGTCATAGACATGACGCAAATGAGATTGAAAAGAAATTCATAGAGATTTGGGTAAGCAATGACAGAAATGTGATTTTTGGCTGAACTATCCCTTTAAATCTCCTGAGCTGTGAGCAATAAAATCTGACAAGACAATGTTGTTTTTAGAGAATACTCTTGATAGTTGTTTAGAATAGCACTGGACGAATAAAGCCCAGCAAATTGTGCCAAATTCCTCATCCACCATCTTGTGTGATCAGACTCTGTTTAGTATTTTTTGGTGATGCTGTTGTCTCTCGTATCCCGAGTGTGCCCAAGTGAGCCCATCCCCTGATGAGAGAGAGCTCTCAGCTCAACACAGACAGAAGATTGAGAGGCAATGGGGTGACAGCTATTTGCATAATGCTGGGGGAAAAAGGAAAGTGCAAACTAGTCGTCTTGCCATCACTTCCTGCCTTAAACGCCTGCGTCGCTGGATGGCAAATGGCATTTTCCCTCCTTGCTTTTCTTTTTCCTTATACACTCTAAAAAATAAAGGTTCCAAGGGGGGGGGGGGGGGTTTCACAGTGATGCCACAGAAAAACCATTTAGGGTTCTCCAAAGAACCTTTCAGTGAAAAATATTAAAGAACATTTTGTGCAATGGAAAGGTTCTACACTTTTAAAGTAAAGGTTCAAAAATGGTGTTTTTACAGCAACACTCTTGAAAATAAAGGTGCAAAAAAGGGTTTTCACAGCAATACTACAGAAGAACCATTTTTTCTTAGTGTGAAGAACATTTTAAAACACATTGACATACAAGCCAATCAGCAAAGAGCTTATTGACATGTCCAGTTTGACACATCCGGTTGTATCAGAAAATGGAGCAGAGAAATATTATGTTTTTTATTTGTGTGAGTGACGCGAAAAACATCCCGCGGGTAGTCTTATATATCTTACTAATTTTATTTCCGCAAGTAGATTACATACAAAGTCAATGCATGACTTCGCAGACGCCGCCCGCCTCCTCTTTTTTGAGTACACCGGGGAATTCTGCGGGCTGGCTGCGGTGACGGAGCTGCACGACGCGGCCATCCTCCACCTCTTCTGGCTCGGGGTCTGTTACCACCACCCCATGGACCTCCCAGACACCACAGGACTGTGTTGGAAGGAAGGGGTCTACTGGTGTCTGGGAAACATCCGGGCCCGAGTTGGAACCAGCCCGCCGTCCGTGGCCCACTCAAGCCTGCCGGCTGTTAATGTGGCAAGCCCGCTGGCTGTTAATGTGGCCAGTGCCTGCTCCACAAAAGCGCCTCCCAGAGCGCCCCCCAGAGCGCCCCCCAGTGCCTGCTCCACAAAAGCGCCTCCCAGAGCGCCCCCCAGTGCCTGCTCCTCGAAAGCTCACTCCGGTGTCGGCTCCAGCCCCAGAGCTTGCTCTAGTATCGGCTCCAGCCCCAGAGCTCGCTCCAGTGTCGGCTTCCCTGTTCCCGAGTTAAGCCCAGAGAGGGCTCCTGTTCCCGAGTTCCGCCCAAGGAGGGCTCCTGTTCCCCTGTTAAGCCCAGAGAGTGCTCCTGTTCCTGAGTTAAGCCCACGGAGGGCTCCTGTTCCCGAGTTAAGCCCAGAGAGTGCTCCTGTTCCCGAGTTCTGCCCAAGGAGGGCTCCTGTTCCCCTGTTAAGCCCAGAGAGGGCTCCTGTTCCCGAGTTAAGCCCACGGAGGGCTCCTGTTCCCGAGTTAAGCCCAGAGAGGGCTCCTGTTCCCGAGTTTAGCCCACGGAGGGCTCCTGATCCCCAGTTCAGCCCAGGAAGGGCTCCTGATCCCCAGTTCAGCCCAGGAAAGGCTCCTGATCCCCAGTTCAGCCCAGGAAGGGCTCCTGATCCCCAGTTCAGCCCAGGAAGGGCTCCTGATCCCCAGTTCAGCCCAGGACGGGCTCCTGATCCCCCGTCAAGCCCAGGGAGGGCCCCTGATCCGCCATGGCCTCCAGGGCGCCCGCCCCCACTCCCTGGTAGAACTATTACGGCACGGGACACGCCTTCCGGGAGAGGGCAATCTGTCACGTGTATGTCCATATTTGGTTGTTTCCTGTTCCTGTTCATCATTAGTTTTATTCCTCCCAGCTGTGTGATTTCTACCCCACCTGTTTCTGTTCTCTTGATTAGTTTGCCAGTACTCTCCTAAGCCTTGGTTTTCCCCTAGTCTGATGTCCGCTATTGTTTGTCTTTCCCTGTTATCTATGTTCCCTGTGTTGGACTTATTAATAAATGTTCTTTTGTCTCAATGTTGCAAGCTGTTCTGTGAAAGAGTCGGTTAGTTTGCTTGCTCCAAACTAGTTGGAGCTAGGAATCTGATTTATGAAATCCTGTTTCCTTGGTGAAATTCCAGCTCCTCAGGTTTCAATGTTCTGATGCATCTTAAATTTGTCTGATTCGGTCTCTGATATCCTACAAAAGTATAATATTATTTTACAATATTACTGTTTTTACTGCAGTCTTGGTGAGCATACAGTAGGAGGCTTCTTTCATAAGAGACTTCTGACCCCAGACTTTTGAGTTTCTGCCCTAAATCTTTCACATTTCAAAGCTACATTTGTCTATTATAATAATCAGACATTTTAACATCTGTGATAATAGAGCTTGCTTCAAAAATTCATGTTAAATACAAAGCATTACAGTGTTAAAACCTACTCCAGTACTGTGTTAACACTTGTAGTAATTTGTTGTATTAAGGAGTATGAAAAAGAAGCAAAAATGTAATTAACAGTTTGGAATAGTCTGGATGAATGAGTTTGCTTATTCATTTTTCTCACCTTCTGGCTGCTATTGTCTATGCACAGTTAGACTTTCCATTTCACCTGTTGTAACTGTTTGTTATATATGTATGTGTTATTATTATTATTATTATTATTATATAGCGGTATAGCTACAGTGCCCTCCACTAATATTGGCACCCTTGGTAAATATGAGCAAAGGCATTGTTTATCCTTTTGATCTTTCATTCAAAAAATTCACAAAATTCTAACCTATCATTGAAGTAAAACAATTGAAAATGGGGAGAAAATCTCATGATGAAATAAATGTTTTTCTCCAATGCATGTTGGCCACAATTATTGGCACCCCTAGAAATTCTTATGAGTAAAATATCTCTGAAGTATATTCCCATTCATATTTACATTTTTTAGCACACCAGGGTGACTAGGAGCATGAAATTGTCCAGCCATGACTTCCTGTTCCACAAGATTATGAATGAGGAACACAAAGACCAAATTCCCTTAATCATCCATCACAAGGAGTAAAACCAAAGAATATAGTTCTGATGTGCAGAACAAGATTGTTGAGCTTCACAAAATAGAAAGTGGCTGTAAGAAAAGAGTTAAAGCATTGAAAATCCCCATTTCCACCATCAGGGCAATAATTAAGAGGTCGCAATCAACCAAAGATGTTACGAATCTGCCTGGAAGAGGACGTGTGTCTATATCGTCCTAATGCACAGTGAGGAGGAGAGTTTGAGTGGCCAAAGACTCTCCAAGGACAACAGCTGGAGAATTGCAGAGATTAGTTCAGTCTTGGGGTCAGAAAGCTGGGAAAAAAAAAAAATCAAACAGCCCCTACATCACCACATGTTGTTCAGCAGGGTTTCAAGAAAAATTCTCCTAGCTCATCCAAAAACAAACTCCATTCAGTTGTCAGACACGACGGATGGAACTTCAAATGGCACTGGCTTCTATGGTCAGATGAAACAAAAAATAGCTACAAACCTTACCCAGATAGGTTTAGTACAAACAAGATGTGGTAATCATGCCCATCGTTAAATGATACTGCTAGATCTTTTAACGCGGGCCTATTTTCTCATGGAGGTCCTGGACGCCTTGTTCACGTACACTGCGGATTCATCAGTCACCAACAGAGGCCCCAACCTGACTGCTCATTAAATCTTATATGGGCAGTAGTTGGATCTTCATCAGGACAAATTAATCCAGCAACATCAAAATCACCACAAAATGTCACTGAGCAGAAATGAAACTTTTGCTATGGTCAGTTCTAGAATCCTTCTGACTCAAACCCTATAGAAAATGAGTGCAAGAACTAGTGAAGAAGCACCACATGGGAGCTGTGAATCTGAAGGGTCTGATTCTGGATGAAGGACAATTTGATCTCTTATCAGGTTTTCTCCAAAATCATCAGGCATTATAGGAGAAAACTCAGAACTGTTATCATGGGAAAATGATGTTGCAATAATTGGGTGCCAATAATTGTGGCCAACATGAACTAGAGAAAGCATTTATTTCACAGTGATATTTTTCCCCCACATTCAATTGTTTTACTTCAATGATAGGTTAGAATTTTGTGATTTTTTTTAATGAAAGATCAAAAGGATAAACAATGCAGATTTATTTTCACAGCCGCCTTTGCTCATATTTACCAAGGGTGCCAATATTAGTGGAGGGCACTGTAGATGCTAAAATACACATTTTCCAAAAATTACCTTTTCATCTCAAAATAAGAATAAAGTCAGTAATCTTGTATTGAGGATGTCAGAAAAGAAAATTGTAGACTGGCCTCTGAGAAGTTACTGATGTGCAGTCTGGGTAGCACATCCTCTTAGATCAGAGCAAGGACAACAGAGTTTAAAGTCAAAAGAGTGCTGATGCCAAAAGAAGGGCAAGGGTATACTCAGAGAGGTTAAACCCTGGACTGAGGTACTGGGTCCTTGAGGAAATTAACAGGCTGAGACTTTATAGGAGCTAGCGGGAAGTGTTCGATTGGTGGGAGCCATGGAGCTTTGGTGGAAGATATGGTAGACTTGCTTTGTGGATGGAAAATCATTCCCACAGAACATAACTTTATATGAATGTCAAAAATGAACCAGAGCAACCCTACACAAAGTGCCCTCAGGTAGTCTGGATGGAAAAGTCCCTGTTGAGGTCTGATGTGGTTGAGAAAGCTGAGGCTTTAATGAGGCGTTGTTGGGAAGCAACTAATTAATCTAAACTAATCTTCAGTACAAGTAGTAGCTTGTAATATTGTAGCTTTTACAGTAAACTTCTTTATTCATGCTGTAGTGTAATACGATGAAAACTCTCTCATATAAAAGTATGAGAAGGTTTGAGTTGAATCAGTTCATCAGGTCCTCTTTCTCATTGGTACTGTAGGAAACTCTGAGTTTTTGAATAAGCAAAAATATGATTCAGTACTAAATATTATTGGATAATTTCGTTCTAAACATATAGGCCCAGTTTCACAGACGGAGCTTAGCTTAAGCCAGGACTAGGCCTTAGTTAAATAAAGGTATTTAAGCAGCTTTTATAAAAATGCCTTAGAAGAAAACATTACAGGTGTGCATCTTGTGACAGAACAATGGCACTGACATATTTTAAGATATGTCAGAGCAAGATATTTTCAGTTGAGACAGCTCAAACATGCATTTTAGTCTGGGACTAGCCTTAAGCCTTGTCTGTGAATCTGGAGGATATTGTTCCCTTAAATAACTTTCTAATGTATTAGGTACTCTTAGTTTGTTGCCTGTAAAGTAACAACTTTAAACTATAATTGAAATGTGGTAGTTTTGTTACTTGAAATTATGAGTATTGTAGATTAAGGATCCTCAACACTGTAATGGTAACATGGTTTTGACAGATAAAAGTTAAAAAGTAAAAATGTGTTTAAAGTAGCACACTTTTAGAAATAAAAGAAGAAGAAGAAGAAGAAGAAGAAAGGATCTTGCCTTGATGATGATCTCCCACTCATGGTGGTGCCTCACTCTATTTTCTCTTGATCTTTGGGTTTAAAGTTGTCTGAACTCCCTCGATCTTTTATATCTTTTTTTATATATATATTTAACTACTTCACATGCTTTGACCTGCATTTCACTGTCAGATGCTGGTTTTGTTGCCTGTGACCTAAAATAGCAATTCAATAGTGCAGGCAAACCTCGTTTAATTGTCAGAGTGACACTCAAAACACTTTGCATACATTTAGTAGGTCTGAGTAAATGGCCTGTGTAAACAAGCACTGGCTTTCATTATTACTGAGCCTGCAAAGATCAGAGCCTTTAAAGGGATGTACTACACATGTCTGTGGGGTAAAATCATAATGGAAAGGAAAGGCTGTATGCCGTAATACTGAATCAACATATGAATTTTCCTCTGAGATTAGGTTAAACTGAAATGGTCTTTGCAAACATGCTTTCACTTTGTCTGCTAATCTTAGGATCCACAATAATCCTGCTATTCAGAGACAAAACTGAGGTTTGGGAAATGAATAACAAACAGCCACTGAGAATTCAACAGCAAAATGTAAATATATACAGTTAAGCATAGATAAATAAGTGATTTAATAAAAAAAATGATGATCAAAATGTAATCATGTTATTATTATTATCTATGATAATGTATTGTTATAATTATAATAATCATTTGTACATTATGTATTATCATTAATTATAAGATTAATTTGCAAAAATGATTATTTAATTATTTGTTATATACAGTATATTTATATATATATATATATATATATATGTGTGTGTGTGTGTGTGTGTGTGGTTTTACTCTGTACAGATCTATTTGCATTAGTTCTGCACACAGTTCTTTGAGATTAGTAAGAAACTCAGAGAGGCACTAAGTAGGTCAAGGATTGGATTCACTGTACTGCCTGCACCAAGACTGCTTCACCCAACCATCAGGGGTCACTGTAGATCCATAGATATACATGTGCAGTCCACCCTATTGTTCTCCATACGTTACAAACACTGCTGTAAAACCAGCAGCTGTTCAATATAACCTTCTTGTCAAGATTAAAACTCCACACAAATAAACACTCTACATTTTATTATGGCTGATCGGTCATGTGCATCTTTCAGGTTTTTGAGGCAGTGGAGAAGGAGAGAAGGCAGTCAGAAAGAGCATCTTGTGCTCTTGAAGATGCAATCTTCTGGCAAAACAGGAGAAGCAACCTTTTGTTTTCCAGTCTGCTGTAGGACATTTCACCAAGAATTGGAAAGTGATAGTCTGCAATAGTGAGTACATGCTGCGTAAGGAATTGCTGATATACACTTGCCTGTAGGGCTGCTCCTCGGGCAAGAGAACAACAGACAACTGGAGTTGTAGGATTAGTTGCTTTTTTTGCAGTCAACAGGAACACCAATGCCCAAAAGTACAGGGTTTTAAATAATGTAAAAATTTATAGCCAGTTTGAGGGTAACTCAGCGCACCTTGATTGTATTTGCTGGAATCTCAACCTATTCTGTCAGAGGTTCATCACAACCTGATGAGAAAACACGACTATTTAGCAAGGTGGCTATGTCATAGGAATTCGTACATTGTGATTTGTACAGAAATGTATGATTTTTTAGAAGAAGAGGAAGAAGACGACTAATGCGAATCGTACAAATTCATACTATTTGCCATAACATAAAATCAAGAGTTGCTATGAGTCACATAGCCTACCTTTTAAGAAAGGAAGAGGGGTGACAGACCGAAAGACTGAAAAAAAAAATCATATGTCCATACAGCTTCAGTGAGAAAAGTAATAAACTACAGAAATACACTGCAATAACATGCGTGTTTCAATATGGACTACTTAAGTGTTTTCTCATTCCTGTTTTTCACGAATGAAAACGTCATGATTTCGAATAAGGTGATCGTGAGTACATTATTTGAGGATATTTTAAGAGCAATTTTTGTGTAATTAAAATGTAGGCCTAATTGTAACTGAAAACAACAAAACAACTTTCCCAGTCACAGCCTCGAGATTCCACAGTAAACACAATAAGTTTATGTGCTTGTGCACCTGTTCCAGCAGATAGGCTATTTTGCATAAGAATCTTTTCCGCACGCATGATTTTGTATAATTACTAATACTTACAATGACCTGTCATTTTATGTCCCATTAAAATCAACTGGCAATCAGAAAACACTTTAGGAAGAGTGTTCTTTTGTTCCTTTGGAAGTGCCGCTAGTTCATGCCCTCATATCTTGGCCCTCTTCTGCAGTTCACTTCAGGAAACCTTCTGTCTTGATGTGCTGGTGACAGGTGGCATGTTCCAGAGGTTGGCTTGACGTCTGTCCAGCCTTAGGCGGCCTTTAGCTTTGCCTCAGTGACTGAGGACAGCAGAGAGAAGGTGATCTGACTGACTGCTGACCTTCTCAAGCACTGTCAGCTGAAACTTCAAGCAGCCATGTTATATCAGAAAACAAGTCCATCAGTTGTCCCGTTAATGTGTCAAAACAAACAAATAAACATGAACGAACACAAGCCAAACACACTGTGCTTTCATAGAGCTCTGGTGGCCGAGTCTGAGAAATCAGTATGCATTTTCTCTGTTCTATTTTCTTTAGGCTATATTTCTCATCAGTGTTTGTGATTACATACATGTGAGAACAAATTACTTATTTTATTAGAATTAGAATATAATAATTTATTATAATTTATTATTTTATTAAAATACTTTAATATAAATATTTTTGAATTTTTTTAAAGTAAATTTCAGTAAATAAGTAAAAATACATATAGGCCTACTTCCTTTCAAAAAATTTGATGTCAGTAAGATTATTTTTTTATTGATTGAAAGGAATTAATACTTTAAGCACAAACTTGTGAAATTGTTCAAAAGTGACCATAAAGACAAATTCAATTTAACAGATATTTAAACAGTTGTTTATAATGTTACAAAAAATTATCTTTAAAATAAATCTCAGTTTCCACAAAAATATTAAACATCTGTTTTCAGCATACAATATAATAAACTGAAGATTGGAGTAACGGCTGATGAAAACTCAGCTATAAATAACAGTTATATTTCACAATATTAGTGTTTTTATTTCATTTTTAATCCAATAAAAGCAGCCAGGTGCATAAGAGACATATTACTGATCACAAAATTTTGAACGGTACACTCTGGTGCTATATAGCACTAAAAGTGGTTCTTTGGCTCAAGATTCAAGATTCAAGATTTTTATTTGTCACATACACAGTTATACAGAGTGAAATGTTAGTCAGGTCCGCTCCATGGACAGTGCAATTATATGCAAAAACAAACACAAGAATATACATAAATATAAAAGGTAAAAATAAATGAAGTAGAAATAAAAAATAAAATACAAAATAAAATGTGCAAAAAAAAAATAAAAAATAAGTGTGCAGGACAGTATACTGTAGACCATAATAAATAATATAAGAAGGAATGTGCAAGAGAATGTGCAGACAAGTTGTACAGGTTATTTACATAGCAGCAATATGCATGGTATTATTAGTGATTATTAAGTGGCGTCATGTTGATGTTATGAGACCGAGTTTGAGTTTAGGAGCCTGATGGCCTGGGGGAAGAAGCTCCTCCTAAGTCTCTCAGTTTTTGCCATCAGGCTACGGAAGCGCTTACCAGATGGTAGCAAAGTGAAGAAACGGTTACCAGGGTGATTTGAGTCCTTGATGATTTTGACAGCTCTGCTCTTGCAGCGTTTGAGGTAGATGTCCTGCAGGGAGGGGAGAGCAGACCCTGAGATATGCTCAGCTAAGCGCACAACTCTCTGCAGGGCTTTACAATCCTGATTGGAGCTGTTTCCATACCACACTGAGATGCACTGAGTCAATACACTTTCTATGGTCCCTGAATAGAAAGTTTTCAGGATTGCTGGCGAGACCCTGAATTTCCTCAGCTGTCGCAGATGGTACAGTCTTTGCCTGGCTTTCTTGACCTGTGTTTGGATGTGTGCAGACCAAGTCAGGTTTTCGGAGATGTTTACACCGAGGTACTTGAAGCTGCTCACCCTCTCCACAGGGGTCCCACTGATCATAAGAGGAGTGTAGGGCCGCTGCTGACTCTTTCTGAAGTCCACAAACAACTCTTTGGTTTTGCTCACATTCAGAGAGAGACAGTTGTCCTGGCACCATGATGTAAGTCTCCCTACCTCATCCAAGTATGCGGTCTCATCATTGTTGGAGATGAGGCCCAGAACCACAGTATCATCAGCGAATTTGATAATAGATGTGGAGCTGTGAGAGGACACGCAGTCGTGTGTGTAGAGAGAGTAGAGCAGGGGACTCAGGACACAGCCCTGTGGGGCTCCTACGTTCAGGGTGATGGAGTTTGAGGTGAACTGGCCAACTTTCACCACTTGAGGTCTGCCGGTGAGGAAGTCTTGAATCCAGTCACAGAGTGAAGAGTTTAGGCCGAGGTCTGTGAGTTTTGAGGCTAGCTTGATGGGGACTATAGTATTGAAAGCTGAGCTATAGTCAATGAATAGCAGCCTTACATAGTTCCCATTGTTGCTGTCAATGTGTGTGAGGGAAGAGTGGAGGATGTGAGAGATGGCATCTTCAGTAGATCTATTAGGGCGATAGGCAAACTGAAGAGGGTCCAAAGTAACAGGGATGGAGGAGCAAATGTGGCTCTTAACAAGTCTCTCAAAAACCTTCATGACTATTGATGTGAGGGCAACTGGACGATAGTCATTCAGGCAAGAGGGTTTATTGTTCTTAGGCACAGGGATGATGACAGATTTTTAAAGGAGGTGGGAACCACAGAGGTAGCAAGGGACTCATTAAAGATTGAAGTAAACAAACCAGCGAGCTGATCAGCGCAGGACCTCAGAACACGGCCAGTAATTCCATCAGGTCCGGCTGCTTTCCTGACGTTCACTTTCTTTAGGGCCCTCCGAACTTCGTCCTCCGACACGGTGATTACATGATTATCGCTGCTCTGCCTGCTGCTTCCTGACGCGCTGATCGGCAGAGTCGCGCTGCCGCCATTGCATTCAAAGCGGCCGTAGAAAGTGTTTAACTCGTCGGCCAGCAACGGATCTGTTCTCACCTCTGCGGAGGATTTGTTTCCAAAGGCACAGATGGTCCTCAGTCCCTGCCACATGCGTCGAGAGTCATTGAGCTGAAAATGAGACTCAATTCTCTCCCTGTATCGGAGTTTGGCGGCTCTTACTGCACGTCGGAGAGCATAGCACGATGCTTTTTACTCACTCATGTTCCCCGACAAAAGACTGGCATTGTATGCAGCATGGTTTGTTCTGTCCACCCACGGTTTCTGATTTGGGAAGATCCTTACAGTTATTGTTTCTGTAGCTTGCTCGGTTAGCGTGTTTACAAAGATTAATGCTACATCCGTGAACTCGCTGACGTCAGATGAACTCGCCCGGAACATGTCCCAGTCGACGTCATCAAGAGACGCTTGTAGCATAGCCTCTGAGTGGGAGGACCAGCGCGTCACTACTCTCTGCACCGGGGGTTCCTGAGCGAGCCTTTGTTTGTATTCCGGTGTGAGGAAAATGGCGGCATGGTCCGATTTGCCAAAAGCCGGTAGTGAGCGGGCTTTGTAGGCATTCTTAAACTGAGAGTAGCAATGATCCAGTGTATTCGGCCCTCTAGTTGGACAGGATACATGTTGATGAAAGTTCGGCATGACCTGCCTGAGGTTGGCTTTGTTAAAGTCCCCCGCGATGATAAAGGCAGCGTCAGGGTGTTTGTTGATGTAGCCGCTGAGCACATCGTGAAGCTTAGACAAAGCCAGGTTGGTGTCTGCCTGTGGTGGGATGTAAACAGCAGTAACAATGATCGATGAAAACTCCCGGGGCAGATAGAATGGGCGGCAAATAATGGATAGATGTTCCAGATGAGGCGAGCAGGAAAGCGACAGAGTGGAGATATTCCTGGGATTACACCATTTCTTGTTAATCATGAAACACACTCCTCCACCTTTGGATTTACCGGCCTCGGCTGTTCTGTCCATCCGTAAAACAGAAAAGTTGTCAGACGGCGTTACAGCAGTGTCCGGGACCGAGGGCGTGAGCCATGTTTCAGACAAACAAAGGATGTTACAGTCCCTTATGTCCCGTTGGAAACTTATCCTGGCTCTAAGATCGTCCATCTTATTCTCCAAGGATTGGACATTGGCGAGCAGAATGCTCGGTAGAGGAGGATTGTGAGCCCTTTTCCTCAGTCTGTTGCGAATCCCAGCGCGTTTCCCGCGGTGTTTCTTGATCCATCGCCTCGGGGGGTTATTCAAGTGGCCATTGTTCTCCTCCGTGTATCGAAGAATCTCGAGTGGCCACGATGGATTCGGAGATATAGTGTTCTGAATCTTGTTAGTGTTGTTGTGTCATATGTCAATAAGTTTTCCTTTGTCGTAAGTGATCAGTGCAGACGTTATGTGTGTAAAAAGAGAAAGCAAAAGTAAGTAAAAAGATAAATAAAAGCACAATCTGAGCGGAGCGACCTGGATGGCATCCAAACACAGCGGCGCCATCTTCAAAAATAAGTAATCATAGGGGAACCACTCGTAATCATAGGGGAAGCACTTTTGGTGCTGTATAGTGGTTCAGTGGTTCTTCACTGGTTCTTTGGCATGACTGGGGGGCTATATAGCACTGCTACCATATACAGAACCTGTTAAGCTCCTGTATGGTTCTTCAGCGGTTCTTCAGTGGTTCTTTGGGGTGATTAAGGTGCCTGATCAAGACAACCTGTTAAGCCCCTTTAAAGGTTCTTTACAAGCCAAAGAACCACTGTTGGTGCTGTGTAGCACCATTTTTGTTGAAGAAATACAATGCAATATGGCACCTCTTATGGTTCTACATAGTACCATTTGACAAAGTTGCTGTATAGCACCTTTAAAGATACCTATGATCATACACCTATGATTACGAGCCAAGAACCACTTTTAGTGCTATATAGCACCATTTTTTTAGAATGTATTGTACAAAACTAAAACTGATGTCCAAAGTTTTCTAATAGTGTTACGTTGTCACAACGGTGCTCTTTGTACTTGACATTAATTCATAACATTTAGGGATAAGTTGTAGGTTTTTAAACAGCTTTAATTTGTAGCAGATACATTTGGGAAAATTCAGTCAAAGTCTGAGATAAATAGAGCTACAGACAATAAAGTAAAAATTGTTTCAACCATTCACTGTCTCCAATATTTCAGAAAAAAACAAACAAAAAAAAACAGTTCAGCACAATTGGGTTTTGCCCCGTAGGACGACCCTAATCAGCCATCAGAACTTGGCACTGGCAGCCACCCAAATTTAGCCCTGTCAGCCACCTAAACTTAATCCTGTCAACCATCCAAACTTAGTCTTCTTACAAGTAGCTTTTTTAACAATATATGACATGCCAGAAACCTCTGAGCCGCTGTGACTGTGAGAGTATTGGGTGAATGAGTCATCAGCCAGTTTGGTCTGTTGTGGAAACTACTGGAGCACCGCTGTGTCCATTTATAGCATCCACTCACTGCAAGCCTCTTAAATATAAGAGAGACCATTATAAATGTGCAATTGTACAGATGCCCTCTTGAGACATTAATTTTTACACTTTTATCATGTTTTAAGGATGCTGAACTTTTTAGTTTACCATCTAAATCATTTAAGATGGTAAAATATTCAAAATGGTCTTCCTTTCTTTAAAAAAAAAAAAAAAAAAAATAGAACGAAAAGATGAATGTTAAAGAGAAAAGCGCCTGCCGAAGGGATTTGGTAATCCAGATGTCTTACTGTGACACCTTTACAGGGTTGTGGGGAGATTGAAAGAGAGAGGGAATCCAAGAGAGTCTTTTGTCTCTTGATGATTTTTAATTATCAGCCTTTCATTTATTTGGCCGGCATCCGTTTAATGCTTTGAGGAATTGTGTGCCCTCAATCAACCTCCCCTTCTGCAGGGACCTATGTTAAGCATCCTCAGTCACATGTAATTGACTTTTCATGTTTGAGAGGCAATAAAGTTTATGACTATTAAACAAAACATCAAGTGAGCTGTCTTTTACCAACTATTAACGAGGGAAGCCACATTGTAAAATGATAATTAATTGCTTACTCTGGGACGCCTAATTACCAATTGTTGGCGGTATTAGCTTATTAGCAGCACAGTTTGACAGTTTTGAATGCATGTCACTCGCAATGGAGAACTGTATTGGAATAGCTGACATAATTGAGTTTAATTTGGCTGTCAGACTCCTCTCTTCGCTACTAATGATGTGCTTGATGCCTGACATGTGACATTAAGAAAACCTAGCAGTTTATTTATAGAACAGGTGCTGATACAAATTGGGCAGTCTCAATTTTGAGAGTTTGTAGTTCAAAAGTTTGTGAGGTCCCACTTTATATTAGGTGGCCTTAACTACTATGTACTTACATCAGAAAATAAGTACAATGTACTTATTGTGTTCATATTGTATTGCAAAACACTTTTGCTGTTTGCTGTTTGGTGGGATATGGGTAAGGTTAGGGACAGGTTAAGTGGTATGGGTAGGTTTAAGGGTGGGTTAAGGTGTAAGGGATAGGTCAACAGTGTAATTATAAATGTAATTACAGAAATTAATTACAGATGTAATTACATATTGGTATGTTTAAAAATAGAAGTACAATGTAAGAACATGTATGTACACAATAAGGGCATTGTATCAAATGATTAATTTAAATGTAAGTACATAGTAGTTAAGGCCACCTAATATAAAGTGGGTCCGTTTGTGATCAGTAAGATTTATTTATTTATTTTTAAAGAAATTAATACTTTTATTTAGCAAGGATGCATTGAATTGATCAAATGGGACAGTAAAAAAACATTTATAAGTGTTACAAAAGATTTTTATTTTTAAAAAAAAAGTTCTTTTGAACTTTCAATTGTTATGATTACCACAAAAAATATTAAGCAGCACAACTGTTTTCAACATTTGATTATGGAGGTGGAGGTGCAGGTCACCACACCTTTTATGATCTCCAAATATTATCCTGTCTGTTTTGAATGTTCCTATTGGCCTATGAGCGGGATGGTTTGGATTTTCATAGCAAAAGTTTTCAGAGATGATTTCAGTCTTCATCCAAAGACCATAATCATTCTTCTGAATCCTTGTAATCCACAAGGTTACATCTAACTGCTTTGGGAAGTCAGGTTGGCCAGACTTCTGGTTACATCTAGAGCAGGTGGTGTAAGAAGATTGGGTGTGATTGAGGACACAAGCGTCAGCAGGGAGTCACGAAAAGGGGGTAAGATATGGTAATTAGGTGGGAGATGTAAACAGTATGAAACCAGATTGATATGTCTTATTACTTTGAAGGATTTTACATTCCTTGGACTGAGTTTATGGCTTGGGACATTCAGAGGGAGATCTCTAGTAAAGAGCCAGACCATCTGTCAAAGTTGGAAAGTGGGTGCTGGTCTGCATCTGCCATCTGCTTGGATCTTCTGGTGTCAAACAGCACATTGTAACCTGACATGATTTGCCTCCCAGTTCCTCTCGCTGCAGCACATACTGTCATCCACTTCTGGAACTTTAGAAGATTCCCCAGATCTTGCAAAGTAAGTGTCCAGAACACAGTATAGGGATTCCAAACCTGTTGATGAATTTGTGAGGTAAGCAGTTCTGCACGCATTTGGCCCAGTGTCTAAACCTGCTCCATTCTCACTGAGTGTCTGTAGAATGACTCTAGGAATCTCCATATTCAGATGTTCCTGTAGATGGCAACCACTTAGTGCCCCTACTGGGTAGTGTGATTTTTATAGTGTAATTACTAATAACCCAGACACTGACGCATTGACTCTGAGTGGCAAAATATTAGCAACATGTGAGAAGTGGCGGTACGCAAGAAAAAGTGAAGGTATGCCCCTCTGCAAGCACTGATTATTCCTGTCATAGATGTGATCTATCTTACAATATTCATCATTGTGATGACTCAAACCATGGCATGTAGTTAGAAAGAGTCATGCAAAGAAACAAACAGAAGAACATATTCAGAAATACAGTGATTCTGCACTTTA
Organism: Tor tambroides; assembly: GCA_021397915.2. Classification (NCBI taxonomy): domain Eukaryota; kingdom Metazoa; phylum Chordata; class Actinopteri; order Cypriniformes; family Cyprinidae; genus Tor; species Tor tambroides. The sequence continues at coordinate 3,612 of JAFVLL020005692.1, read as the reverse complement.
AACCAAGTTAATACAGCTTTTCGATGCATTCATATACAGCACATTCAGTTATGACTTACCTTTTATTCCTGTCATGTGATGTCTTACCATAATTACCATTGTGACGACTCAAACCATATCATGTAGTTGGAAAGAATCATGCAAAGAAAAAAACAGAGAAGAACATGTTCAGAAATACAGCGATTTTCCAGAATTAAAGGTTCATGCTGGAGCTTTTTATTGCTGTCATATAATCTGTCAAACCAAGGCATGTAGTTGAAAAGAGTCACATTTTCAGAAATAGTGGATTGCTAGAATAAAAAAGATTCATTTTACAGTTTAACACAAGTTAATACAGGTTTTTTCATGTTGTCACGTCATCTTTCTGCCCATATTCACCATTATAGCAGCTCAAAGCAAGAAATGTAGATGGAAAGTAAGAAACAAAGAAAGAAACAGCAAAGAACATGTTCAGAAATATAGTAACATTTTCCACATGATTCATGCTGCACTTTTACCTTCATAAGATATAGACAGATATCCTATTTGTCCAATTCAAAGATGATCCAAATTGATTAGAATGCTGCTGTTCAAGTCTACAACATCATAAAAGCAGCAGAATGTTCGAGTATGGATCAATTACCAATAACTGTATGAATGCGCAACTGAAGTCAAGCAGTATTCTATTTGCATGAAAATCATGACACGAGCGTCACTGTGAGTTACCTAAAATAATAAAAGAGACTACTCATTGTTCAGTGCAATACATTTTATTTATTGTTATTTCACCACACCAAGGCTTAAATTGTTTGATAGAAACGTACGAGGGCATGCGCGCGCGTGCGCGCACACACACACACACACACACACACACACACACACGCTTTCTGTGAATTGTGGGGACTTTCCATAGAGTTCTATTACTTTTATATTAACCAAAAAATATTTTCTATCTCCTAACCCAACCCTAACCCTAAACCTACCCCTTACAGAAAACCTGTTTGCATTGTTACACTTTCAGATGAACATCATTTACTATTTTTAATCATTTTTTTTCCCTCATGGGGGAAATGTCAATAATTTCAGGATTTACTATCCTTGTGGGGACATTTGTTCCCCACAATGTAGCATAAACAAGTATATACACACAAACACACACACACTGGTTTCCATTTGTTGTGGTTACTCTCCATAGGCGGTATGGTTTTTATACTGTACAAACCTTATTTTCTATCGCCCTACACCTAACCCTACCCCTTACAGGAAACTTTCTGCTATTTCAGATTTTGACGTCATGATTTTCGTACTGAAGTTGCGCATGCACTGTGTGGTGGAAACAGGGGAACTGAATTCACCGGAACACCGGCTGCAGCTTATTTACGAGTTGAACGCACATGAACGCCACCACAATTTAGGAGTCGGTGCTTGCGGATCTCGAGTCATCAACTCATCAAGAAGTTTTTTTAGACATGTCCTGTATTACAAAGGGTGATTTGGAATACACAGAGGATTTACCGATGAGCAGTGCTGGTAACAAAAAGAGCAGTCCACTGCTGTTTATCATTTATTTGTCCGACAATGTTAAATTTACAGTGGCATACAGTTATTTTAAGGGACATTTACATTTAACAGAAAGGCTTTGTTTTCCTTCTCGGGGAATTCCAAATAATGTTTATTTTCTCCCTTGCCCATTTCCACAAGCAAACCATATTCAGCAGCACGTGTTCATTGCTCACCCTTTAGTTCAAATGTCACGTGCAAATAGATGTACACTATATAAGCCCAATTCGTAAGTGATACAAAGTGAATTTCAAGAATTTCAAGTGAACTTCGGCATAGTCACAGACAGAGTAGACATAGCAGACAGCTTGAAATCAGAGCTGATATATTCTGTATGGTAAGTCAGAGACACTCTAAAGTGTGACATTGCGCTTCTCAACTAAACTGTGCAGTGTGGGCCAGTTACCTGGATGACCCTCTGAACAGTTTAGAGCAGATTCGCTGATACAACTTGAAAAGTGTGGTGTAGTACTTGGTGTTGTTGTGTGTGTGTGTTTTTTTACACATTGTGCTCAAAATAATTGATGTGGTAAATTTTAATGTGATGTTAAAGTTATTTTTAAATTGCCCATTAGTGTTTCAAAAATAAAAAAGAGGTTGCTCAAACAGAAGAGTGAAATTCATTCTTTAAGAAATTAGCAGTTTTTCTGGACACCTGAATTCCATTTACCAAGCTGTTTATCGGCACTGACAAAGACAGTTGTGACAAACTTTGACAGCTGACATTTATTCTTAATGCTGATGTTACATCCTTTGTATTACATTGTGCCAGTTGAAAATGAGGCTGAACCCAGAATTGCCATATTCATGACAGTAATGGTTTGTACAATGAAGTCTGTAAAACCTATAGTGAAAGCTACAATTTAAAATTAATCTCAAACGCAGTTGCTTATATGTGACCCTGGACCACAAAACCAGTCATAAGGGTCAATTTTCCGAAACTGTGATTTATACATCATCTGAAAGCTGAATAAATAAGCTTTCCATCGATGTGTGGTTTGTTAGGATAGGACAATATTTGGCCGAGATATAATTATTTGAAAATCTAGAATCTGAGGGTCCAAAAAAATCTACATATTGAGAAAATTGCCTTTAAAGTTGTCCAAATGAAGTTCTTAGCTATGCATATTACAAATCAAAATTTAAGTTTTAATATATTTACAGTAGGAAATTCACAAAATATCTTCACAGAACATGATCTTTACTTAATATCCTAATGATTTTTGGCATAAAAAAATCAATACTTTTGACCCATACAATGTATTTTTGGCTATTGCTACATACCCGTGCTACTTAAGACTGGTTTTGTGGTCCAGGGTCACATATATGGTTGAACCTGAAAAACCTGGATTTATGCAATTTGAATTCCACCATCTTTTCAGATTTAGAATTGTAATGTGTAAAACCAAAGAAAACAAAGAAAAAACTAAGAAAAATCTAGATAAATATTTTTAAATAAATAAGGTAAAGACATTATTTATTGTGGGGGCTTTTTCTGTAGATTTTTCAAATTATACAAAAAGATGAAAATGTTTGAATTTATGTATTTAATATTGCAGTAGCCTAATGTAGTTTGTTTTCTAAGGGGCTGTTTACACCTGGTCACTTCATGCGTTTTTTCTGATCGGATAGCTATCTGATCCTGAAAAGACCAGGTGTAAATGCCCTCCAAAACGCTTTCGAGACGGATATAAATCCGATCGCTCAAACCACTTCGGGAGGTGGTTTGGGCCGCATTCCAGACGAAACTGGACAAGTGTAAATGCATCTGGTTGTTGAAACCACATATGCTAATTTTACTCCTCCCAAAATATTAAAATAATAAACGTGTGAGAGCGTTTTATACGCTACGTGGCATGTTATAGTCAGATATGACAGCGCTAATGCAACAAGCTTCACCGCCGATGAGTAGCTGAGTATCTCTTCAGCAAGCCTAGGCGCAAACTGCCGCGAATGAAACTGAAAGTAAGTCGCAGAAGCTCAACACACAATCATCTTCATTAAAAGTAGTGAGACTAACCTATCTTTCCAGTGCTGATGTCGCGCTCTCTCCTGTTGCGGTCTCTGATATTG
>JAFVLL020005691.1:0-29928 GCA_021397915.2 Tor tambroides | reverse complement strand
TAGGGTCTTCCTTACATCGGCTGGAGAGAGACAGAGTACCTGGTCGTTTGGAGATGTGGGTAGTTTCTGTGCAGGTGTGTCGTTCTGTATCTCAAGTCGTGAGTAGAAGTGGTTGAGTGCATTGTGCATCATGCAAAACGTGCAGTAAGGTACTTAATAACGGTGCTGCAAAAATGTATTTAGAGACATGTATTTCGAATGGTTGAGTGCATTTAAAAACATGAATTTTGACATGCATCAACAAATGCGTTTTTCTATCACTTTTGCATTTGTTAACACTATCGGGTAGGTTTTGGGTTGGGTTTGGTGTAGGGGATATTTCCAACACGATACAGCATAAATTTTTAGCAACACTCTTCAGATATTTGAATTATGAACCACTGCAATACGTACCTGAAGCAACGTGATACAAACACAGCAATACCTGCCTATATCAATGTAACAAAAACGTGCCAGGGTCATGTATTGAACCCGCATTGTAGCACCACTCACTGGACATTTCACTTTGAAACTGCCATGAAACGTGCAGTAAGGTACTTAATAACGGTGCTGCAGAAATGTATTTAGAGACATGTATTTCGAATGAGCCTGGGTTGAAATAAAAAGATAAAGATATACTGAAGTGTATTTGATTGTGCTAAAGTGGAACTATTGCAAGTATACTTCAGGTGCACTTTAAATATTTGGCATTTAAATACTGATATTATTAAAAATCATACAATCCTCATCAATAGTGACATTAAAACACATTTTAGACTTAATATCAAGAAATGTGCATTGTGGATAAGTAGTACCCCAAATAAAGTTTAGTTATAATGTTTATATCAGTAAGTCTCGAGCGATATGTCAGTAAATATGTTAATAGATTCAAACTATACTTAGTATGAAATAGATTTATTTGAAATATATTATCTTTTTACTAGGGAACCACTGTTAATAAATTGTTACATATACATATTCATATACATATTCATGGTCTTACATCTTCTTAAACTGTAATTTAGAAAAAGAAGAAAAATTGTATGAACATGTATGTATGTATAGTGTAATGTAATCTGTGAATATATCCTTAAGTTGGTTGCAGCTATTATGTAATGTTGGCAAACTGGAAGATGTCAATGTTCTATAAATAATAGTAATAACAGTAATAATAATAATAAATTTAGTTTATAATGTTTCTATATATTTTATATGTAAAATCTTGTAAAAAAAAAACCTGTTATTTTTATAGATAGATATGTGATATTATATATTAATATAAGTAATATAATAAGTAATATAATAATAATACATTTATAAGATAATTTACATTTTCATTTAGGATAATTAAAAAAAGAATAATACTAACAATAATATGTGTTTTTGCTTGTTTAATAGATACAGATATGTGAATATATCTATATCTATTAAACATATCTATAGCTACTGTATAATGATAATAATGTATTTTTTAAATACTATACATTTTAGATATATTTTGTACTATTTAACAATATAAAATCTATATATTTATATCTTTTTAAATATGTTTATATGTATGTTTTATATAAAAAGGTTTTGCTTAAGGAGCACGTATTATGGAAAACTTTTCTTGCTCTTTTGTAGTAAGAGTCTGTTCATTACATAAAGGTGTTGAGTCAATCATAACAAAGCATTTATGCATGTAAGTCTTAAAGATACTAAAATAGCAAAAATAGCTAGTGTAATTCTCTGGGTCAGAGAAAGGGTGTAAAACATTTGTGTAAAACTAAATTAGACAGTTTTTGCTTGAACTTTTGTGGACCTGTGAAGAAAAATTAAATTGCTACAAAAGTCTAGTATATGGCCCCATTAATTCACATTCATTTGAAGAAAGGCCAAAAAATCTTTACTGTCCAAGCTCTGGCTTGAGTCAGCCATGCATAGCATCAGCTTTATGGAGCTCACAGTCACCAGATGCCCTCAGGCGTCTCTCTGGGGTTCTGTTCTGACATAAATCAAGGCAGATGGTCCATTTCTTTAAACATTACCCCTGCCCTCCATCTCTGTGGTTCTGGGAGTTCAGTGAGCAGAACAGAAGCGAGCGTCGCTGTGGCAGGAGGGCTCCGGAAGGGTCACTCGTTTCAGGCCGGAGATGACAGACTGTCATTGGGGGGGCAAGAGGAGCAACAAGCTGCTCTACTTCATTTCTGACTGACTTATTCTTAATTATACGGTCATAGAGCGAGAAGAACATTTCCACCTTAGTGCGCCCACACACATACTCTTACATTTTTTCATGCTACATTGTCTCATTGTCTTTTGAACAGTTTAATTACCCTTATACACTCTCACAAAGAGAAGAGATATTCGGGCTGCTACTTTATCTGGAATCTCGTATCTGAAAGATTTTTTTTTTTTTTTGATTAATGAATGTCATTTCTTTTGTGTTTTTCTCTGCTCTGTCATTCCTGTTATTAAATCATTTTATCTATGCAATTCTCTTTTCAGAATTGCATTCCACAGTATCATTTAGGACACTGGAAACGACTTGGTGAGTTTATTAATCACCCAAACTCATTCCACTATCCTTTCCCCGAGTCATGTAAATGAGGGACAGTTGTGTGTGCTGTTTCTTATTTTCAGAAAAGATGAGGCAATACATCAGCAACCACAATCTGCCCCTTACACTGGCGGGAGCTTCCTACGATGGTGTCTCTGTCAATGATGTTATATTTAGTGGGCGGACTGCAGCTGAGGGTCTCGTTGGGAAAACATGACTTACACAACTTAATTTTGTCTGCCTTTATTGAAGATTTAGAGTTTTGTGATATGCATTTTGTGATTCCTGGGAAGATATGAACAACATGCTTTACTTGAACCCAGAATGGAAATCAAGAAGAGTGCATCCAATTGTTTGGTGATGCACTATATTTATCATTATTAGTGTAATTTGATAGCATTTTTTGTTTTCCAGTAAAATCTAAATATCCTTCAAAGAAGATACATTGACTTGAGAAATAAAACTGTGAAAGGTAATAAGAGTGAAAATATTTTGTAATTCATTGGCTTGATATTTTCTTAAACATCCCTAAATTTGAATGTTTCTTTTTTTCAGTGAAAAATGAGTCATCAAACAATTAACTTTACCAGTGTTATCAGTTAATTGCAGCCAAATGATTGTAGAATTTGACTGTGCCCATGTGGTGCATGAATTAAATATATTTTTTTATGTTTGTCTGTGGTGAAATTGAACTTTGGATGAGGAATATTATATATTTTCATCAGTCATTTTCATCAAAGTTTGACATATTGGGCTGTGAAATTGTCAATTGCTACTGGTATCTCACCAGAACTCACTCTTGCATTAGGAAAGGTTACTCTGACCTTCATTCACATTACCTCAGCACCTGTCAAAAATGGCTAGGGGTAGACTCAGATTTTTGAAGTAGTATATTTCACCCGTTTCCTCCATTTGTCTGAAAGAAGATGCAGTTTTCAGGTATTTTGACTAGGCTGAGATGAAGTGCCATTAGATCAGGCTGCACTTAAAAACATTTTACACTGAAAATTTTACACCATTACACTGGAGTGGCTTCAATGGCAAATTTACAACTTATATTTTGCATTTGAGCCAAGCTGCAGATTGGAAATGGCTGTGACCATCTGCATTGTCATTGACTTTCAAAGGGCAAAAAATTCAAAGTATACTATTACTCAGAGAACCAGACCTTTAATGGGTGCTTGAGAGCCATTTGTTTCACACACAGATGCGTTGCAAAGCATTTCTCTTAATGTGTCACGCAGCATCAATTTGTGATAATGTTTTATCACAGAAATGCACAGGTGTGCCTTTTTGCCTTTTACATGCAGTAATTGGGAGACATCAGTGAATGCAATTTTATATTGCATTGTTACATTATGGATCCACATGCAGTGGAGACTGATTGCGCTGTTTTCAGCCTTAGGTACTTATGGTGAATGTGACTTTTTGTGTAGTATGTAACTCAGCAGTAATTCTATGAAAGATTTTTTTCTGACAACCGCTTAAATGAGAATGTGTTTTTGTGTGATTGTCTCAGAGCAATGGCTCTTTGAGTAGGATAAATAAATGAGATGTGTTTGGTTTGTTGTGTGTAATGTGGTTAAATTCTTTAATAAGTTCTATCCATTAATGAACAGACAGTAAATTCAACTAAGAGTGCCAGTACAGTTTAAAGCAAAGAAGCCTGCAGCTAAACAGGAGTTAACATTAATAAAACAGAACATAAATGAAATATTTAATGTGCAAATTGCACAAGCCCACCCCCTGAAACCATTATCTGACAAATGGCAAGTTCACCTTGAAAAATTATTGTTTGCAATGACATGCTTCTGTTGTTTTCACCTCTGGGTCTGTTGACAGCTCAGTTGGAAAGTTATTTGACAGAAGGCACACCGTCAAACACAGACAAAGAAAGCTGTGCCTGCCAGCTACCTTGAAATGTATTTTTCCTCATTGGTTTCGTAATTCGCACATTTTAAGTGATTTCCTGTCCTGTCTGGCTCACAGCGCCGCAATTTTGAATGTCAATACTTGTTGAAGAGAAGTGTGCTATTACTTTTCAATTGGATTTACAATAAATAGTGCAAAAAAATCCCATAGATTTACATTGTAGAACCCAAGCCATTTGCAGAACAGAATACCACTTAGCAACTGCATAGCAACGTGCCGAAAACACTCAATTCACCTAAGCAACAACCAAGAAATGAGTTTTGCATGGTCAAACACTGTGTTTGAAATGTAAAATCTGATTAATTTTTCTTAGGGGTGTAATGGTACACAAACATGATGAGTCCAAACTATTCAATTCAATTGCATTTTATTTTTGATATAGCCTAATAATCAACACTCAAATTAAAAAAAATTGTAGCCTATTTAAACATGTAAATTGCACATAAGGCGGTTTTACTATTAACTAAATCTAATCATAAAATTGATATTATTTGTTGAACATTAAATAATTAAGGCATCACAAACAGGTTAAGTAATTTAATGAGTATGCTGATATTTAGTGAAATGTTCTTTCTCAAGTTCATTTCTCTAGTGAACTAACGAGTTGACGACACCGAATGACTTAACTGAGGTAAATGTAGGCTACGTGACATTTTGTTTACAAGCTGTTTTATTGACATATTTGTGCAGTTAAAACTCTAAATGAGCGATTACATGAGACATGATATATTCATTCATGTTTATTTTCTGTTGTAACTAGAGGAACATTATCGTGTTCAGCTCTGCCGTTTGAACTGAGGCGAACTGTCACGCTACATCAAGGAGCGCCAAAACGGCATTTTATTTTTGAATTTCCTGGGGGAAAAAATGGACAGAATTTTAAAGATAATTCATTTCTTATTGAAAGTAAATGTATACAAAACTGGAAGTTTCAAATTAGATTCTGTGCACGCGCAGTAGTTACAACAACGCTGTACTTTTTCCACATACCGCCATGTTGAAAAAAAAAAAACATATGCTGGTTAGGTAGGTTTTGAAGCGTGGATGCTGGTTTGAGCTGGTCCTTCATTTCAACAGTCATGCTTAAAGATCTACACAAAGGCCATAGCATTAAAATTACATACATACGGATATTGTATATATGCTCTCATGAAGTTACCAATATATTACGATTAGAGTACCTATCTGGGACGTTCTTGGTTATCTTGTTAAGTTAGGACGTACTGACGACGTTGTGAGTTGGTAATGGGATGGTAATGGAATTATGTGCATACGACGTCGTTGCCTATTGGTAAATCATGAAATTACCAAAAATTACCAATACGTTACGTAACTGTTACGTCGTGTGTTAGCAGGGTAGCTGGTCATGAGCTGGTTTAAGCTGGTCATGTGCTGGTCCTGAGCAGGAGCTAGTTGCTTAGGACCAGCACATGACTAGCTAAGGACCAGCTCAAACCAGCATCCATGCTTTAAAACCTACCTAACCAGCATGTGCTGTTTTTTTCAACAGGGCGAATTGGCTATTTTCGGTACGAATGCATGTACCGTTATACCCTTAATATTCCTGGATCATGAACGTCCTTGTTGTATATGTGGAGAGCTAAACCAGTGATCCAAATATCTGCATTTCTGTTATTTATCATTGTTATATTTCATGCCCACCCTTCCCATAAGTGCCTTAATTTAAATAATAAAAACAACATATGGTTATGTCTAAAACGGTGGGAAAAAGGAAACATATGGCTGTAAAAGAGAATATGGAACAGCATGAAAGAGACACATTGGCATTGCTAGACAGTCATTTGATGTGTGAAGGAATCTCTTTTAAAATTCCCCGTGGAGCGGTTGGCAGCCATCCTCTGCTGAACTCCTGACAGAATCAGCATTGTTAAGATGCCTGGCATCGGTTTTGCTGTGAGATGTTTTGTCCCTCTGTTTTATTTCTGGGCCACTTAAGACAATTTTATCCTGGTTTGGTTATTCAGCTTGAAGCATGCAAAACAGATACAGAGTGTACCGATACTTAGCAACGGCTGTCTAAAATATTCTCTTGGTTAATTGCAGCATATTTTTGAACAAAAATTTTTGTATGATGATGACTACTAAACTGTATAATGGACTGGCGTCTCAGGCAGGGCTCTACGGTAACTTTTTTTATTAGGAGCACTTGTGCTCCTAATCAAAAAAATTTATGAGCACAGACAATTTTAGTTTTTTTTCCCCTTTAATATTAATATTAATGTGCCACATAACATACACAAGTATGGAGAGCATGAGAAAAAAATTTCAGAAACATAGCTTCAGATAAACATTTAATATTTTCAGTTTCAGAAGAACAGTTAGACAGGCTGTCCTCAAAACAAAAAAATCATGCATAAATTTCATATGCACAAATACACTTTAAATATATTTAAAAGGACAGTTCACCAACATAAATAAATTCTGTCATCATTTACACACCCTAACAGGGCTCTATGCTTACTTTTCTTTTTAGGAACGATTGTGCTCCTAATTTAAAAAATTTAGGAGCACCTTCAAATCAGTAATCAAATATTCTGATCAAAAATTAACCTTCCCATTACGAGGTGATATTTGACTCCTTAAAGTGATTTACAGGGAATTTTGTTTTTACCTTTGTAATGGCATTTTTCTAACTTTATTAAAAGTATGTCATCTTTTATGTCAAATTAAAAATATATATATATATATATATATATTAATAAGCTTTTTATAATTTCTAATTCAAACAACAGAATAAAAACAAGTAGAATAAGAAGTAGAATAAGATACCAATCAAATGAAATCAGTATTTAAGAAAAATTTGTACTACAGAGGTGGCACAGAAGAACACATAAGTGGCTTGTAGGTGTATTTTCAGATGTTTAATGAGGCTCAGAGGTTGCATAAGTGCAATTAAATTCATAAATTCATGTTGAGGTTAATGTTTTAAATATACAATTTTGAATATAGAAATATTAAATGATTTAAATAACAGAAAAGATATTTTAAAAATTAAACAAACTGCCAGTAGATGGCGGTATGTCACTGATTTGATCACTGAATCATTCATTTAATTGATTCGTTTGAACGGCTGATTCATTCAGGAATGAAGTACGTGACTGTCTTTATGAATGGGTAATTGAATCATTGACTCACTAGATTCATTTAAAAACGCAGTTCATTCATAAACGAAACACCGCTGTGTTTGAATGGAGATGTGCAGCGGCTCAGCTGTTTCTTTGTTTGAAACTATTTTCGTTGATGAAATAGAGTAAAATAAGGCAACATGTTGTAGTCAGACAATATAAGTCACTTAATATTAACTTCTTGTTTAATGAACTGTTATTAAACTGAACTGTTGTATTAAATCAATATCACATTTGCAAACTCCCTTAATAATCATTAAAAGCTGTCACTCATCTTAGTTCATCGCGATCTCACAAAACTCCATTATAATCAAACGAAGCTCCTTACACTGCACAATGAATCTCTTATTTACACTCTGTCTACCCTTTTTTTTTTTTTTTGTTATAATGAGAGAATACGTCTGTGAAGCATTACTCAACGCTGCAAAAACACGTAAGTACGTTAGAAACCTTTAAAGCTCCCTCAGCATAAACACAAATATGCTGATCGGGTCAGTCGCACTGGTGCTCCTAAATATTTTTTCATAGTCGCACGCAGTAGTTTTCAGTCGCAAATGCTGAAATGGTCGCACTGTAGAGCCCTGGTCTCAGGCAGCTGTTAATTTTATAGATAGCTGTTTTTGATGTATCTCACAATTGTAACTTGTTTCTCAAAATTCTGACTTAATATGATCTTAATATCCTCCAGTGGGACTTTATTATTCATAATTTTGGCTTTATATCTCCCAATTTGAGATTAAAACAGCTCCCTTATTTCTCATAATTGTGATTCTTTTATCTCTCTATGTGACTTTAAATCTAACAAATTTGACTTTATTGGCCATAACTATATTTCTTGATATATTTCAGAAAGAGTTTATTTCTTAATGTAAACTTTATTTTGAGGCAGAAATTGGCTTCCATATCCATCTCATTCTTGTGAAATAATTTCAACTCAAATCTATATATTGTGCCTATTTGTTTATTTGGTAAATAGCTGTGTACTTTAGCATGTTGCTATATAAGGACTACAACGGTTGTCCAGTTCATCAGTTGCATAAAATGCTGTTCTAAATGTTCAATATTACTGAGAAACCATGCACCAAATCATCATATTTTAATGATTTCTGAAAATTGTGACACTTAAAATTGGAGTAATGTCAAATTTATTAAAAATAGAAAACAGCTGTTTAAAATTGTAATCAGATCACATGATTATTGCATTTTCTGCATTTTTGATCAAATAAATGCAGATTTGGTAAACATAAGAAATTTTGTTCACACACACACACACAAATCTCTCCAAACCCAAACTTTTGAAAGGTAATGTGCTTGTAGTTGTATTTATGTATCAATTATGTCTTTTTAAAAAACAATGGCTTCAAAAATTCCCATTTGAGGTTTGACTGTGTGTAACTTTTGAAAACCTATTCAAATTTTGTTTCACTATAGTATCCATTTCATTTACTCATAAATCCATAACCGCCATGGGAATTTCCCAAGGGAATCCATGGCTCGAATATGCTAATTCTCTTCCAGGTTTTAGGACTACAGATATCTTTGTTCTGTGGAAATCTGAGGAGCTTTCTGATTTCTGGAATAATCTGGACAGCAATATGTGACACTTCACGCTGTCTCCCTCTGCCTGTGAGTATCTTCAGCTCTCCACCTCCATGTTCTCCATATGCATGATCACTGTTACTCTCACATGAGCGGAGTCGTGGGGCAGCACTGTTAAGAAATGGGGTCAGTTGTCTTTTTTTCCTTTAGTATTATGCAGTGAGGCCGCAGTTCGATCCCTCTGTAGACAGAACGACTCGTGAAAAGCTCCTAATGTATGAAAATCACAAACCAAATGGCATATAATTATGATTATAAAAGCAGTTTGGTGGACTCTGAAATTCTCCTGCCGTCTGCATATATTTCATGCTCAATCTGGGTCACTAAATACCCCCACGTCTCTAAGATACCATTTGGATTCAGTTTCACATTCTCAGAATAAAATATCATAATTAAGATTTGTTTGTGTTTTGACATGCTCTTTTAAGTCAATAGCACGCAGCGCTTTGCATAATAATGACAAATCCACTGGAACAGCCAGTTAGATCATCCCTGGCTTCTTTTTAAGCTTATAAAAGCACATCCAGGCCTGATTTTGAATACTGTCCTAAATAAAGTTGCATCTTGTTTTTCTGCAAGAAGGTAAACAATGATGTCATAATGCAAACCTGAACTATTAATGAGCTGCATCTGAATATGTACGTTGCCAAATCTCTGTACGCTTCAGATTCTTAATATTATGTCCCATGAAATCCCATTTTCTAGCTCACCTTAAGAAAAACAAACAAACTGCTCTGCATCTCATGATTTATAAAGCGCCACAGTCCGAGTGTTTGGCAAATAGCTGTGATACCTTAAGACGGATGATTTTCTTTATTCTCGTTTCAGCTCAATCCTCTGTTATTTTCACCTGTCTGTGCACCAGAGAGTTTCATTCATCTCTGTTGTTTATTATTCTTCCCTCTGGTGCCCTTTCTTTTCCTTTTTTTTTAGAAATGTCTATGCATCCCCTGTGTCCTTGTTTCTCTTTTTCACTCCACCACATCCGTACCTACACATACTTTTTTTAATTATTAAAAAAAAGGAATATCTGGCATGTTTGTCACTAAATCTGTAGTCAGTTAAAATGCTTTTTTTTTCAAATCCACAACTTATTCCATTTCTAAAAGGTCCCTTTTACATGTTTGACATTTAGCAACACTCAAAATGCCAACATGAAATGACCCTATTTACTTATTAATTCATGTTACTTAATACACATGCATGTTATTTCAATGCTTTTTTCTTTAATAAAATAATTAATACTTTTCGACTGATCAATTCCACCTTGCTTTTAACCCCTTCTCTCCATTCATGTTGATTTTAAATATCACAGAAATGATAAACTATCGGCAGGCCAGCTCAGGCTTGATCATGGAAAAATGCAAAATGCACATCTTTCTGCATCGTTTAAAGTGACTATATTCCTTTACAGTTTTATTTTAACTGTGAATTTACATGCTTTTGTGAGCTATTCATTTACACTTCACCCCACATCAACAGAGCAAATGTACTGATTTATTGCCGCTGCTGCACCAAAGAGCATTTGACAAACGGAGATGATTTACCTTTATAATACATTCACGCATCAGGAGCTACATACAAAGATGATAAAATGATTTTCTTCCCCATGTGATTTAGAGAGAGAAAATCATCTTTCATTACCAAACAAATAGATGTCAGCTTCTGAACTCTTGCCTTCTTGTTTATAATCCAGTGACAAGCTTTTCTCCAGGATTGATTGCTATGTGCTCAACAGCATTCACTGTTGGACGGATTCTCAGATGAGCCTCAGAAGAGGGTTCTAAGTCCAGTTCATCTGGTTTGCTGGTTTTAGAGCGGTTTTGGGCTCTTGTCAGCTGGACCGGTTGAGAGAACCAGCTGAACGCCAGGTTGGCCAAATTGTTGATTATAAATATGCTAATTTCATTCAAAAGCTAAAATGAATGCTAAAATAGTTAAACAAAATTTCAACCTGAGTACTTCACCTTAAAAGACAGGCACCTATATAGGTTTAGCTCACTAGATTTTGAAACTGAGCCATTTGTGATTTACTTTGTGCCATCTCATATTGCTGGTTGAGGCCTTGCAGCATATGCATTGAGAACACAGATTTAAAAAAAACAAAAAAAAAACAATTATTTTAGTAAATGTCTTCACTGAACTTAAATGTCAAGCTGGCATAATTTAAAATATAATTTAAAACTATTCTTTCAGTGTAGGCCTATATGATCTTTTGGTTTGACTAACAGAAAAGCTGCACTGCACTCTTTAAAGTAAAAGTTCCAAAACAGGGTTGAAGAAATTTTTTTGTTCACCGTTCAGTGAACGGTCCATAAGAACTATTTTTTTCTTAGTGTGAAGAACAAATTATAATCCTAAAGAAACTTTTTCCCACTATTCAACCTTTTCAAAATGGAAAGGTTCCATTGATGTTCAAGGGTCTTGATGGAACCATCTATGGCTAAAGAACCTTTGTTCTGGAATGTTTTTAGAATTTAAGAAGAGTATGCAAATCAAAAAATTCTAATAATTACAGTGTCCTCCACTAATATTGGCTCCCTTGGTAAATATGAGCAAAGGTGGCTGTGAAAATAAATCTGCATTGTTTATCCTTTTGATCTTTCATTCAAAAAATTCACAAAATTCTAACCTATCATTGAAGTAAAAGTGGGGAGAAAATCTCATGATAAAATAAATGTTTTTTCTCCAATGCATGTTGCCACAATTATTGGCACCCCTGGAAATTCTAATGAGTCAAATATCTCTGAATTATATTCCCATTCATATTTACATTTTTTTTAGCATACCAGGGAGTCTAGGAGCATGAAATTGTCCAGCTATGACTTCCTGTTCCAAGGGATTATAAATATAAAGAAAACTAAGGCCAAATTCCCTTAATCGTCCATCAAAAGGAATAAAACCATCAATAAATTTCTGATGTGCAGAACAAGATTGTTGAGCGTCACAAAATAGAAAGTTGCTGTAAGACAAAAGCTTAAGTACTGAAAATCCACTTTTCCACAATCAGGGCAATAATTAAGAGGTTCCAATCAACTAAAGATGTTACAAATCTGCCTGGAAGAGGACGTGTGTCTACATCGTCCTAATGCACGGTGAGGAGGAGAGTTTGAGTGGCCAAAGACTCTCCAAGGATCACAACTGGAGAATTGCAGAGATTAGTTGAGTCTTGGAGTCAGAAAGCCTAAAAAAATATCAAACAGCCCCTATATCACCACATATTGTTCAGGAGGGTTTCAAGAAAAATTCTCCTCGCTCATCCAAAAACAAAATCCAGCAAATTCAGTTGTCAGACATGACTGGAACATCAAATGACATTGGCTTCTATAGTCAGATGAAACTAAAAAAGAGTTTTTTGGCAGCAAACCCACTAGATGGGTTTAGTACAAACAGGGATAAAAAAAAAAAGTACACCATGCCCACGGTTAAATATACTGCTGGATCTTTAATGTTGTTGGCCTGTTTTTCTGCCGGAGGTCCTGGACATTTTGTTCAGATGCATGGCATCATGGATTCTCTCAAATACCAAAAGATAAAAAATCTAAAGCTGACTGCCTCTGTATTAAATCTTGTAATGGGCTGTGGTTGGATCTTCCATCAGGACAATAATCCAAAACAAACATCAAAATCAACACAAAAATGGGTCAGAGAGCACAAAATGCAGCTTTTGCCATGGCTGTCCTAGTCCTCTGACCTGAACCCTATAGAAAATGAGTGAGGCGAACTAAAGAGGAGAAGCACCAACATGGAGCTGTGATTCTGAAGGATCTGGAGAGATTCTACATGAAGGAATGGTCTCTGATCTCTTATCAGGTGCCACTCAAAAAAATAATTCATTGGATGAACTCAATTTAATTGAGGGCAGGATTTCCATCCAATAAATATGTGTAGCCCCAACTCATAAAAAACAAATTCATGCAACGAAATGTAATTGAGTTGGGCCAACTCAATATGATCAAATATAGTTTAAATGAAATTGATACATTGATGAAGTGATTTTTTTTTATGCTTGTTGAACTCAAACTAAAACATTTAGCTAGAAAATCAGGCATACATCCTTCTACACAAAAAAAAAAAAAAAATCATTGGATTTACTTAACTTTAGATATTAGTCAACTTGTTAAGCATAGCATAAGATGGTATTGTTACATCCATAGCATGCCTATAGTTGTTGTTTTTTTACAATTAAAACAACTTTACTTTATGTTAGCAGGTCCTCAACCCAAGCACATGCTCTACACTTTACCACAATGGTAACCCCCAAAAACACTAACATACCAGAAACTCTTTTAAACACAAACATAAAAGAGCATTAAACATTAACAAGTCTCACAATGTTATCATCTAAATAAAAATACCTAAAATAACATTTTATTTCAAGATTTACTCTCCTTATCCAGCCCTGTGCAAAGCATGATGGGAAGGGGAAATCCACTTCCTAGTTACACAAGTAAAATCATTTATGTTCCTTCAAAATGAAAATATTGAGTTGAGCCAAAACACAACTGTTTCAACTCAGTTTAACACAATGCAATTGTATAAATGGGAAACCTAACATAATTGTGTTAAACGAAAATGATTTTTTAAAAATAAACTGAACAGTGTTGGAGAATCTTTTTTTTGAGTGTCCAAACTCTTCAGGCATTACAGGAGAAAACTCGGGGCTGCTATCTTGGGAAAAGGACATTCCAATAATTGGGTGCCAATAATTGTGGCCAACATGAATTGGAGAAAAACATTTATTTTATCATGAGATTTTCTCCCCACTTTCAATTGTTTTACTTCAATGATAGGTTAGAATTTTGTGAATTTTTTGAATGAAAGATCAAAAGGATAAATAATGCAGATTTATTTTCACAGCCACCTTTGCTCATATTTACCAAGGGTGCCAATATTAGTGGAGGGCACTGTATGCTTGACAGGTTTTGAAGTTATTTAAAAGAAGCCGCATTGAAGAAACGTCCTCATAAAATCTGTTTACTTTTCACTTAGTTTAACTTAGGAAATAGAAATGTTCAAATCTTAAATCAAGAATTAACGTAAGTTTCTGAAACACAGCCCCAGATAGGCCTAGTACTACTTTTTACAGTGCTTGAAAATATTTCAGGATAGTACTCTCAAGGTGTTGCTTTCGTTTAAGCTGTCCTTTTCCTCCCATGATACGCAGTGATTTAATCTGGCAACTGTCATTGTGCCATTGCAGGTTCATTACACATGAGGGAGTTCCTCTGGAGGCCGAGCTGTCCATCAGAGGTCTCTGCGGTCTCCTGTTGCCCCTATTGCTTGTCACAACGCGGACTTCCTTGCACCAGAACGGAGCATCTGAGTGTGACCTCCGGTCAGCCGGAGTGCGGTCGACCAATGTGGCGAATAGACAGAAACACGAGACGGTCCTCCCCCGATGCCTCATTAGAAGAAGATGAAAAATATAGGAGAAAAACTACAGCAGGCTTGATTGCGCAGAGCGTAAAAGCGCTTCATTTACTGCCGTCGAACGCTAAAAGGCCTCCAAATTGTTCCGTAATTAAAGCAGGAGGCGTAGTTACGCCTGTTTGAAATTCATACGGCACGATGGGGTCTCAGGAGGAGCTTTAGTTTTCGTGCGTTATTGAGGTCCCGGTTTTAAACGTTCAATCAGCGCGGCGAATTCAGGAAGGAAAGCCCTCGGGTCTGCCGTCGTTCATGAACTGCTGCTCACCTCCCACAACTCGCCGCTCCTCGGCTTTGTGCAATAATGGACCTGTATCTTACTCTCCCAGTGTTTTGTTCCATGTTCCCCATCATATTAACAAAGACTTATTGCCTGCGAATGCAATTATCTGCAAAGCTGCGGAGGACATTAAACCCCACACTTCGGTAGGCAGCATAGTCAGGCTCGCCATACTCGTAATCCACAGGAGTTTAATTAATCAGAAAGTTATACTGTTTTGCAGAGTGGGGGGTTGCGCTTCAGATCAGTTTATGACAGCGGATAAATCTCTTTCTCTCTTGCCTACGCTCTTGTGCGGTGGACTAGCTAAAATATTAATGGAGCTCATAGGCGCTGGAACATCTCCCATAATGAATACATGATCGCTGGTGACTGTCCCCGGCCCCTCGCCCCATTTTTCCCGACAGGGACTGAATTTTTCAATCCCTGAAACTGATTGGTCTGTAATAATTGCTATATTTTCCCCTTCCGTTCTCATCTCCTGTCTGAGTTGTGACTGATAGACGTGGATATTAATTGGAATGGTGGAGCGGAGTTGTGTGGATAGGTGAGGAAGAAGCAGCGCTTGGCCCATTAGAAGTCCTGTCACTCATCACTTGTAAACTCAAGGTAGATTCATTCCTCAAGATCGTATGGTGGTCCTTTCCAGTTGAGGCTGGATTCAAATTCTGCTTTATCTCGAGAGGAAGTCAAGATTGTGTAAGAAGCTTTTGGTAGAGATGTGTTTATATGTAATATTTGTAAAAGTCTTTCGTCTTTAATATATATTATAAATATATATTTTATTTTCTTATTTAAATAATATTAAAAATGTTTTTTTCATATAAAATATGTAAGCATTATTTTGTATATTTTATATTCTTATATTCATTTAGGGCTATGTACAATATCATTATAGCCTTTATGTAATTTTAAAATCTTTAATATTTTATATGTCATTTTTAAAGCTTTCATATTTTATATAAAATATCTATCTTATAATTATATATAATATTTATTTGCTTATTAAAAGAATATTAAAAATGTATTTTTGTAATATAAAATATGTATTATTTTTATACATTATATATATATACACACACATATATATTACTAATTATTTTATTATGATTATTATTATTATTAAATATCTTTAATATAGATTTTAATCTTTAATATTATGTGTAAGATTTTAATTTAATATAATATTATATGTGCTTTGTAGGCTAATATAAAATATAGATTTTTTTAATTACTTATTTTTATATAAAAAATTATATTAAAGGAAATCTATTATGCCTCTTTTAACAATATGTAAGTCTCAGGTGGGCCCAGAATAAGTCTGTGAAGTTTTTTCTCAAAATACCCCACAGATCATTTATTATGTCATTTTGAAAATGCCTATTTTAAGTGGGAGCAGATTTCCACTATTTTCAGATGCATGTCTCTTTAAATGCAAATCAGCTGCTGCTCCCCGTCCCCTTTTTGGCTGTGCCTTTACAGCTTGTAACTCAGATGCTCTGCTAAAAACATGTTTGGTTTTGATTATCATGTTTATCATGCTGAAACTTCACAAACTTCTGAAACTTATAGTTTAAAGTTCTGAGAGTGTTTTCTGAGCACACACATCGAAGCACATGCACAGAGAAAGCGGCTGTCACAGGACATGTGAGTACTAAACTTCTCTTTCATGTCTTATTGCGCTTAAAGTGTCAAATACACACAAGTTTATGTTAAAAACACACAAACACAGTCGGGTAGTTGGTGGAAACTTGCAGATTAAGGGGCAGTAATATTATAATAAGTTCCCCTATCTATGTCAAGGGGGGAGCAAAATCTGAGCGGCTCATTTTTTTCACAAGCTTGCAGAGAAAGGCTTACCAAAAAAAATTTACTGGGTTGTTTTTTTCTTCAAGTTTTCTGGGTTGGTAAATGCACCAGTGACCCGATTATAGCACTTAAACGCAGAAAAATCTGATTTTCATGATATGTCACCTTTAATTTAATATATTAAAAACTTTAATAGATATATAGTAGATATTTGTTTGCTTAGCCTCAGGAGAGATTCATTATGATTGAGATTCAACATTTATCAAGTGATGAAAGGTAATGAAACCTAATATAGACCCACTTCAGTTCTCCATTATTAAATGCTTCTCATCACTGTCAGGTCTCTGGCGGACAGAAGGGAGGACTGGCACATTCTGTACACATTCAGCCAAATAATGTGTGTATTGGAAAGCGATTTTGAGTGACCTTTCAACATTGAAGGAGCCAGCAAGTTGGATTGATTCCTGAGAAAACCACAGAAATGAAGGTAAATTATCCCAAAATCATCTCTAATTAGAGAACCATAAATGTATAATTGTATTCAACAAAGGGCTTTCCGAATCTATCTATCTGTCTATCTATCTATCTATCTCTGGTCTTTCTGTCTGTCTATCTGTATCTGGGAATGCATGTTTTATCCTGTTTGTTTGTGCTGGGAAGGATTGATTTATGAACACAGTATGTATACCAGATCACAAAATGAATACATATAGATTCACTCTGTTTTTCTGACACACACCAATCCACACAAACCTGAGGAGAGTGTGCATCTCAACCCCAGCAAACAATTTCAGGAAAAACAAACTGATGATCTTGTTTCCACCGTGCACACACACACACACACACACACACACACACGTTAACAGAGTGCAACACAAATAGCCATTTAATCACTGATCTCTCATGCTTGAAGGCTGTGCTGGTAGGGATGGCAGTGCAGGAAGGCGAGACACTGCTGTGTTATCTGATGTGCAGCCTGCTGGCTTTACCTGCATCTAATCAGATTCCCCAGATCAGGTCTGCTCTGTGTTACTGATAGAGATTGTGTTGTGTTGCACACTCCTCTATCCACTACTGTGGATAATACAAACTCACATTACTACTGCACTCCTGCAGGGAACTCCAGGAGGTGCTTATGACTATCATTAACAAGAGGGGTTAGATAGGAAGCAAAAATAATGCTGCCCTTTTTTTATTGTATTTATTTTTATTTGTTTTGAATTTTAGTTTATTTTGGGTACCCACATTGTTTTGGTCATGGGAATATAATGTGATATATAATATATTTTTGGTATTGTTTTAATTTATGTTATTTTATTTTATTTTGGATGTCCACATAGTTTTGGCCATAGTGTGGATAGAAATGCAATGTGATATATCATTCATTTATTTATTAATTTATTCATACATGCATCTTTTTTTTTTTTTTTTCATTTTATTTTATTTTGGGTGTTCACCTTTGGCCATAGTGTGGATATACGTGCTATGTTATTATATATTTTTTGGTATCATTCATTTATTCATTCATTTGTTCACTGATTGATTGATTGATTGATTGATTGGTAACACTTTACAATAAAGTGCTATTTGTTAACAGTAGTAAATGCATTAGGTAACATTAGCTAACAATGAAAAATTTAGTTTTTCAGCATTTATTAATTCTTGTTAATGTTAGTTCATGTCAATACAGTTATTCATGTTAGCTCATGGTGCATTAACTAATGTTAACAGTGACAGCATTTGATTTTAATGATGTATTAGTTAGTCCTAAAATTAACATGAACTAACATTAATAAATGCTGTATTAGTATTATTCATTGTTAGTTCATTTTAGCTAATGCATTAACTAATTGTTAACAAATAGCACCTTATTGTAAAGTGTTACTGATGTGATTGATTGATTCATTTAATACTGCACACTACATTGCTGCAGTAAGTGAAATTTTAGTTTATTTATATTCTTTTATAGCATTTACTAATTTTCATTTTGCTTTTATTTTTAGATTTTCAGTTTTTATTTTAATTTTGTAAAGTGCAATGCAGAATGAACTGTGTCTAACTTATATTATGGGCTTTCCTGAGCTGACTCTTTTATCTAAGAACTACTTTATTCAGGGAGCTTCAAAGTTAGTGGGTCAGTCGACCTTGCAGGCCTTTGAATTAAATCTCAACCTCAAATACAAAATTAAATCAAATCCAGAGGGAGAAAATTCCTCCCTGTGAGCCAGAGAGGTTTTAAGCCCACTTGCAGAACTCTTAATGCTTGAAATGTGTCCTCTGCAATAACAGTAGACTCAGCGTCCTTTGAGATCTAGAGTTGTGTAACTACCCGATTCAGCATTCGCACGGTGAAAGCTCTGAGCTCTCAACACAGCGTATGTAAGTCTTCACACAGCTGTGGAAGAATAAGCTCAAATGTGTCTTACACAACTATATCGTCTTAAAGGTACAGTCTTAAAAAGCTCTACTTTTTACAGTATATAGTATAGCTATTTTAAACATTTCAAGAAACCTTCAAAATCAGGATTTGGAATTACACGTTGAAGCTGTATATTGTAGAATAGCAGGGTCAGTGAGCAGCCATGTGCAAGTGAAGGACGCGAGCGCTGGTCAGTGTTTCATGGGAAGGTAAGGCTCTCAGAGCTAGCAATAGTCCTGTCATTGTGCATTCAGTCCTCTAGTGAGCTGGCCTTGGTCAAAACATGGAACTGAAGCAACGGTCCTCAAGGTACAGGTGTGCTTTTCGAGCTGTTGTTCTAATGCCGCTTGTTTTTTCATTTGTTGTATAGTACCATGGTACACGGATTCTATCAGATGGTAAATCATTGTGCTTTAATATACTCCATGGTAATTTATGATTACACTGACTAAAACATTTGGAAAATGATTCTTTGAAAATTGCTAGTAAATTTCACAAACATTTGCAAATAATCAGCAAGTAACACGTTGAATTAAAAACTAGAAAAACTGAAATGTGCAATTCCAAATCCTGATTTTGAAGGTTTCTTGAAATGTTTAAAATAGCTATACTATATACTGTAAAAAAGTAGAGCTTTTTAAGACCGTACCTTTAAGACGATATAGTTGTGTAAGACACATTTGAGCTTATTCTTCCACAGCTGTGTGAAGACTTACATACGCTGTGTTGAGAGCTCAGAGCTTTCACCGTGCGAATGCTGAATCGGGTAGTTACACAACTGTACTCCAATAATCTTTGTTTTTATTACTTCAAAAAAAAAAAAAGTATTACAGTGTAGTCAGTGTTTAAAAACCTATTCATTTGTTAACTGTAAAATATATCTATAAATCTTTATATCTATAAATAACTCTGTCTAAATTACAGATCATGTTTTCTGAAAGTAAAAATCCATTCTAATTTTCAGAGATAATATATGTTTTGGTTTTAAAAACAAACTTTTATAGTTATTACAGTTGTTAAAAAGTGTTTTTGTAAGTCGAAAATATGAATTACCTAATAATTTGGAAAAAAGTGAAAAAATGTGTTGTTGTTTTTTTAATGGAAAAAGAATGTGTAAATAGTAACAAAAAACAATAATTTGTTAACTGTAAAATTATAAAATATAATATTCAATTTTGCATGATAGTTTCACTGTAAATTATGATAAATTGTTTGTGATGTTGCTTATTTTTATAAAAGCATCTGCCAAATGATTAAATATGTAATTATTATATATTATATCTTTGTAGTTGTATGTATATATATATACTTATAGATTACTGTAAATTATGTCAAAGTTACAGATAATGTCTTTCTAAAAGTAAAAATTATACCAATTTACAGTGATAATATATATTTGATAAAAGTACTTACAGTATTCACTAAATTTCCAGTGGAAAAATAAATCCATGCGACACATCACATTAGATTTTTTTATTTAGTTAAATGTTTCTTTTTTCATTTATGCACATTATAATTTTAATAATATTATATGTTATACATTACATTTTACGTTGTTTATAGCATTATCTTATTATTGGCAAGTTTTCTGCTCTTAATGGCCAGTTTTGATGAAATTTAAAATATTATGTGCATCTTACCAGCAAAATTATTATGGTGATTGCCAGCACATTTATAAGGTACAAAGCAGATTTAGTAGTTGAGGTAGGTTAGTATATTTACATTATATCAGTCAGTTAAACAGTTAATTGAACATCACAGGGTTTTTTTTACACTCAATCTGGCAACAGCAGCTGCCGGTTTCTTACAGGTGATGGTGATACTATTTTGTAATGGTATCTGAATCCTCTCATTGAAAATCAATCAATGCTACCAGAATCTCAGCACAGGAGCTTTCATTTGAGCGCTGTGGTCATTGTTGTTCTGGGTTGAATCAGAGATGCTGCAATTAGCCTTACGCTCCAAACATACACATCTCTTCTTATTTCGCTGTAGGTCTGTGCCCATGCATTTGCATGATTTAACATTTGGAGATGACAGGAATAAATAGCAGATCTCTCCACCCTGTAATTACGGCCACAATCACTGGGCACTGGCATTTGCACTTAACCGATGCTCCCTCTTGTTACTGAGATGTGCCTGGCATTAAACACCAAAGCCTGATATGCTTGCAGCTCGCTGGTCACGTTGCAAGACCATCGAGGAGGTCAGGAGGGGGGAGACGGGATGTGAGGAAAATGAAAATTTCTTCCAATTGACTTCCACACACACACACACGCACACACACACACACACAGATTTATCTGGAAGTCGAGGCCCAGTTTAGTTTTAGGGAGAAATAGTCTTTACGCTGGCGGTGTGATTTTTGCTTCGCTACATATTACTTCATATATTGGCAATGAGATATTTTTTTCAGCTTTCAGCAAAATAATGGATCGTCCGCTTCCTTAGCTTGGATTAATTTGGTTGGCATTGTATATGTATATTTCAGTACAATTTGCATCTGGCTGGACGCTTCTCTCTTTCTATCCTCAAGGCTGTAACAGCAGGAGAGGTTCATTAGCGTGTCCTGGAAAATCTGTTGGGTTTGACATTCATACTTGAAACATTCATTCATGCAAATGAGGTTTTTGACTTGATACGCCTCTGATTATTCATAAGTGATTAAATGTAGTGACTTAAGTTAGTGGATCATGTTTAACTGGCACAACTATTATCAATATTGATCTACTTACTAGAAATCTGGTTAAAATGAATTTGAGAACTTGCTCTCTTTCAGTTCTTTAGAGCAAATATGAATTAAATTGAGTGACGGTAAAACTAAATTTTAATTCAAAGATATTCAAAACAGTCATCTGTTTTGTGTCACTTTAATTTTGAATAATTAAGCTTATGAATATGTATTTTTTTACTCAGCTGATTAGACTGATTATGAAGGCACATCAGAATATGTTAATTTAGAGCAGCGTAAAATGTCTGCCACATTGTTTCCTGAACTTCATAAAATTACATTTGCACTCAATTATCTCATTTTTCTGGAAACGCCCCATATTTGGTGTATTTAGCAGCTTAAGAGTAATTAGTAAAAAAAAAAAAAGAAAAAAGAAATGAATGCAAATAATACAAATACTGAACTCCTGACCATCTTATATTTAGTACCTATATATAAATCAGAGGGAGGTTGAAATGCAAAAGTTTTATATTTTCTTGTATAGTGCTATAAAACATGGAAACTTATACGAGCACACAGATGTCATCTTTACTTCTGCTACACTGAATCAATCTGGCACCGGTTACATTCCAAGCACATTCTGTCACTTAACATCTGCAGGGGCACTTAAGCTGACGCCGCCAGAATGCTTTCGATTTCCACTGCGTTCGTTAAGCAGGTCTGCAACTTTCTGTTATCTTAGCAATAAATGCTAAATCAGCTGTATCTTCCTGCTGTGTGCTATTCCTTCTCTGTATCAGTTTCAGTCTGGCTTGTCGTTCCCTTAATTGCCTCTTTGAACATTGATTGACCCAAATGAAAATTGTTCGGACAGAGGGGCGCCAATGCCCTTGAGGCCAGACGGAATTGGTTAAATGAAATGGAAATGACTTGTTAGAATTGGTTTGCATATATGAGACTGAAAGAACATAGATGTTAATCTTTAAATGAGCTGAATATGTGAAGTGCACACTTCCACTTACAAGGATTTTCTTGCCCAACAGTAAATACAACACAATATACAATACAACACAAAGCAGTTGTTTTATAGATTTCCCTCATTTTAAGTAAATAGTTCTTGCAAAAAAAACATATTTGATATGTAAAACGTGGTTGTTATTTTTTTTAACGTCATTAAACATTGAGCTGAAAATCATTTTGAAACTCATTCGGTAATTGAAGTAAACATTAGGTCAGTAAATTTAACAAAAATACAATAATGTTCGAATGTATGGGGTCAATAAGATTTGTTATGTTCTTGAAAGAAGTATCTTATTCTCACTAAGGCTGTATTTATTTGGTCAAAAATCCAGTAAAAACACTAATATTGTGAAATATTATTACAACTTTTTTGTATTTTAATATATTTAAAAACGTAATTTATTCCTGTGATATCAAAGCTGAATTTTCAGCATCATTACTCCAGTCTTCAGTGTCACATGATCCTTCAAAAATCATTCTAAAATGCTGATTTGCTGCTTAAGAAAAATGTCTAATTATTATCAATGTTGAAAACAGTTTTTGGTGTTTATGTTTTTGTGGAAACATAGAATAGAAAAATTCAAAATAACAGCATTTATTTGAATCTTGTATAACATTTTAAATGTCTTTTACTGTCACTTATGATTTAATGCATTCTTGTTGAATAAAAGTATAATAATGATGATAATAATAATAAAATAAAATTTTTTGATGGGTAGAGTATATTAAATTTGATCAATTTTATTATAAAAGTTGACAATTATTTTACACATTTTATTTTATCTGTATTAACAGATATGTGACCCTGGACCACAAAACCAGTCTTAAGTCGCTGGGGTATATTTGTAGCAATAGCCAAAAATACATTGTGTGGGTCAAAATTATTGATTTTTCTTTTATGCCAAAAATCATTAGGATATTAAGTAAATATCATGTTCCATGAAGAGATTTTGTAAATTTCCTACCGTAAATATATCAAAACTTCATTTTTGGTTAGTAATATGCATTGCTAAGAACTTCATTTGGACAAATTTAAAGGCGATTTTCTCAGTGATTAGATTTTTTTGCACCCTCAGATTCCAGATTTTCAAATAGTTGTATCTCAGCCAAATATTGTCCGATCCTAACAAACCATACATCAATGGAAAGATTATTTATTCAGCTTTCAGATGATGCATAAATCTCAATTTCAAAAAATTGACACTTAAGACTGGTTTTGTGGTCCAGGGTCACATATAGAGAGATATGAAAGGAAAAACTTGTGCAAAGATGGATGAAGGAATTGGAACGGCCTAATTCTCAGTCTGAGGGAAGTTAGCTAAATGGCTGAAATGGCTTCAGCCGCTGTCCTGATGGTGTAACTGTTTTAGGATACTGTGGCTTCAGTCGCTCCTGCTTGAAATACCTGAAAGACATTGGCTGAATTCTCAAAGGTGGTGATCTCGGCAGCATCAGGCTTTCGGATGCTCTGTGGCTGTCCGTCAAAGTGGCTGCCACGATTTAAAGTGTCTGATATTTTCATTTCATGCCACACAATGACAGATCTGTGTCCTTGTCTGTGAATCCAACAGAGCAAATGGTGGACTTTGAAACGAGATCTTGATTTGCACAGATTGGCTGCAGTCTCTTGTTATAGCCTTTATGTGCCTTGTTCTGTCAGCTTATTTTAATTAATTCTTATATAAATGGACACACTTGCACCGATGTTCTCATTAGGCTCGTCTTGGCGTGTTTTTGAAAGGATAACATTTAGCGGTTTGGTGTTTAGAAAGAGAGGCTAGAGAGAATGAGAACTAGAGAAGTCTATCAGTAAAGATATTCTGAGGTCAACCGTTGGGGCGTGAGGCCATTTAGCGGAACAGATTCAGACTAAGCCAGAATGTCAGTGTGTTCTGTGTGCGTGTGTGTGTGCCATCGAATGACTAAATTCAAATGACTAAATAATGCTTTAAGTCACAGTCTCGGGGTCATTCTCAGTACAGGATGAGACCTTGAGCAGAGTTGGTTGAAAAGGCAGTGAAAGCTTTCATTTTTTTTGAAGCAATTGCTCTGGATGTCACATTACACCTTGACAGGCATCTGTGTGCAAGACTTTCATCAGGTTTCCTGCAGGTTAAGGCAAGGTAATGAGTTCTAGTCCATAGAATGCATGAACTGTTAAAAAGCAATGAAAGTTATTGTTTTAAATAAAAGTATAATGCATAAATGAAATTCTCGCTTGATTGCCTGACATAATAATGCATGTCTGAAATTGTCTGTGATCCCCAAAATCCTGATTAAAATTGTGCAAACTTTAAAGGCAAGGCATTACAACATTAAAAAAAAAATTACAAAATTAAAATAAATTGAAGATCATAAGACAAGTACAATAAGAGTGAATTAATTTAAAAATGTGGAAAAAAAAATAGTTTGCATGATTTATATTTTTTAAGAGTATATATATATATATATATATATATATATATATATATATATATATATATATGATTTACTTGTCTTATGTGTGTGTGTTATTTTTAATACCACCCATTAAATTGATAATTAATAGATATAATAAGTAATAAATAGGTATAATGATATATATATACATATATATATATATATATATATATATAAATTTAATTATAGATAAATGTTACTGCATGACAGATATCACTGAAATGGTTGTCTTAAAGTCCGCATGAAATCAAAATGTAAAAATATTTATTTTTGTTAGCGCACATTTTTAGTCTTAAGGTGAATAATTAATCTGTGCAAGTTAAATTGTTTGTTTTGGTAAACTTTAATGAAAATCTGATCATTTGCTTCTGCTCCGGAATGGCACTCCTTCTCTGATGACGTCAGTTTGATGGCTTGGGCAGAATTTGCTTAATCACGCCCCTCCAACCATTAGTTTGCTGCGAGAGATGAGAGAAGGAGCGCAAAAATAAAACCCCACCCTCTACTCAATATTCCGTTTCAGTTGGAAATACGTCACCATACTGAAATACAGTCGGCAGCAACTTCCGGTTCACGTGGACTTTAAGATATCAGACCTGTCTCTGTGACAGCGCTTGACTCTGTAAACAGCAAAAATGAGTAGGCAGAGCATCACAACTCTCTTAGCCAATCAGAATCACTCTCTGCCTGTCAATCATTTTACATGCTCAAGTTTGAGGGCGGGTGTTGCAGCATTTTGATGGCTAGTACAATTTGTTTACCGTAGATCAGATGCAGTATGTCTAGATTTATGTATTCTGCCGGCTCCTTTTGTGTTCTACAGAAAAAATAACACCATGAAAATCTGGATGATAGATGGTTCATTTTTGGGTGACCTGTTCCTTTAAAGACATTTGCACATATATAATAAGGAGACTCTTGAGAGAAAATGTCAGGCAAATGGAGAGGTCAACATGTCTGAGTCAGATGGAGGTGGATGATTAAGAAGAGAGATGGAGGTGATCCAGTGAGCAAGAGGCTAATGTAATATAGCTGAACAATAATCTCATACTTCCTGTTTGATCTGTACGGGGGTTGAAATTGCTCTGCAATAATAGAGTGATTATTATATTGTCATTTGGTGCTCAATTAATGTAGTGCAGGGACCTGGTTTCAATGATGTGACATGCTTATTGAATATTTGTATGTATTTCATCATTGAAGCCTATCAGAAAGTTTAGTTTAATCAGATTTATGTTTGGCCTTCAGATCTTGCTTTTTATCTCTCTTTTTCTCAGCCTGCCCTTTTCACCAGAGCTTTTTTTGAAAGCGCACAGACACATGCACATACTGAAGCAATGGCGCTGACAAGATTTGTTCTCTTTCATTAACTTTCACTGCCTAAAGTGTGTTCCATTTGCAAAAGAACTTGAATCATTAATGCATGAGGTATTTTGACAAGAAAGCAGCCTTTCTTTTAGCCACGTTAGAATTAGAACATCTTAATGTGAAGTGTAAAGAGGATCAGAGACCGAACAAAACACTGTTCGTGTCAAGGTTTTATTAAGCAGCAACAAAATTATACCAATCAGCTTTTGTATTGAATACATTTGTCGCCAATTTCATTTCACATATGCAGTCACATTTTAGTGATTCTAAAAAGCATATTGAATATTATGAAAAATGAACTACCCATTTAGGCGTTTAAAGGGATAGTTCACCCAAAAATGAAAATTTGATGTTTATCTGCTTACCCCCAGGGCATCCAAGATGTAGGTGACTTTGTTTCTTCAGTAGAACACAAAAGAAGATTTTTAACTCAAACCATTGCAGTCTGTCAGTCATATAATGGCAGCCAATGGGACCCATGCACACAGAGACAAACATACACAGACAAAACCAAATTAAACCCTGCGGCTCGTGACGATACATTGAGGTCTGAAGATACGAAACAATCGGTCTGTGCAAGAAACTGAACAGTATTTATATCATTTTTTACCTCTGATCCACCACACTTCACAACAGTCGGAGCGTGACGCATCAACGTGCTCTTGCATAGTAGACGCATGCACGGAAGCGATCTCAAAGCCACTAGAAGGCAAGCCTGCAACCATTAGCTGAAAAAGTGTAACGGCTAAAGCTAAAGCTTCCGGTCTGGCAGTACGTGGGAAAGGAAACCAGAGGCCGTTTTTTTTTTAATGTATGTCAATGGAGGAGAGGCTTCACTACGATGAATAAACGGCTTTTTAGAGGAAACGGCTTGTTATTTAATGAATCGACAGCCTATCTGCTAATCTTCAGCATGTTTTACACTAAACAATACTTTTAGATTGAACTATTTTTAGAGTTTACCATGAAAAAAATGCTGTTTTATAAGAGAAGTCACTGACTTTTTGCGACAGGTGGGATTCAGCTTACGGCACTTCTCATTCATTCCTATGCTATCCGTAAACGGCGATTGAGTGTCGCACAACTCTGACTGAAATTCAGTGACGTCAAGACTGTAATGTGATTGGTTATTAAGGGACACGTGATCCGAGTTAGCGTTACGCTTTCTCCAATAGTAAGTAATCCAGGCCCTCTCATCTCCCTATAGAAAGATAATCTCTGGCGATCTTCTTCTTCTTCCTTGATGTTTAACGGCGGTTGGCATCCAACTTCAATGGTGCATTACCGCCACCTACTGTACTGGAGTGTGAACCGGATCTAGACAGAGATAAACTAAAACTAGAAGGGAGACTTCCATCTCTCTTCTTCCCCTTCCCCTTTAATTAATAATAATGATTTCCAAAACCGTATTCTGTATCCTATTTGCTATACCGGTGTCCCTCAGGAAACTAAATAAATGCGGAAGCGATCTAAACAATGAGTGACGTATACGCGCGACAGATCGCTTCCACGCATGCGTCTACTATGCCAGAGCATGTTGACGCATCCCACGCCGGCTGCTGAGAACCATAAAATGATAAAAATGGTAAAAAATGATATAAGTGCTGTTCAGTTTCTTGCACAGACCAATTGTTTCGTGTTTTAAGACCTCAATGTATCGTTACGAGCCACATGGTTTAATTTGGTTTTGTCTGTGTATGGTTTTTTGTCTCGAAAAAGCCGTGGAACCCATTGACTGCCATTATATGACTGACAGACTGCAACGGTTTGAGTTAAAAATCTTTGTGTTCTACTGAAGAAACAAAGTCACCTACATCTTGGATGCCCTGGGGGTAAGCAGATAAACATCAAATTTTCATTTTTGGGTGGACTATTCCTTTTAATGTCACGTTCTAAACATGTATGACTGACTTTCTGTTGAGTGTTTTTTTTTCCATACAGTGAAAGTCAAATTATTGTTTAGATCCCAACGTTCTTCATAATATATATTTGTTTGTGTTCCACTGAGGAAGCAGAGTCACACCGGACAGGTTTGAAATGACATGATGGTAAATGATGACAGAATTTTCATTTTTGGCAGACCTTTCCTTTTAATCTTCATGTTCTTTTGAGATTGACTTCAATATTATTATTAATCTTAAGACTCTAAAGTTGCAAGTGTAAACATAATATTAAATTAAATGAACATTTCATTTTATCTTTTGTAAGAAACAAATCTATCATTAAGGCGTCTTAACTTTAAATAGTTGCTTCTGGCTAAAAATGGAGAGTCTTCTATCCATAATATTGATTTCTCCATTAGAAAATATCTAAATCAGCAGAGAAATATGCCCAGATCAAGCACCATTTATAAGCAGATGGACTTTCTCACAGGAGAAAGCGTTATTATTGACTCCTATTTTGGTCAGAAGTGAGGGTTTAAAGGGGTAGTTCACCCAAAAACGAAACTTCTGTCATTAATTACTCGCCCTAATGTTTTGTTCCAATCCCCTAAGACTTTTGTTCATCCTTGGAATCAGAGAGGTTTCTGTTCCTCCATAGACAGCCTAAGTAACTGACACTTAGAAGGCCCAGAAAAAGAGTAAAATCATCATGGAAATAGTCCATGTTACTCCAGTGGTTCAACTGTAATTTTCTGAAGCGACGTGAATGCTTTTTGTGCACCAAAAAAAAAATATATATATATATATATTCACAATTTTCTTCACTTCTGCTTCAGTCTCTAACATGTTCACGAGAGCTTCTTCTTCTTCTCCCGTCCTCGAGATCACCACGACTCATGCATGTTGTGTTGACACGAGTGCTTCTGTTTGCAAGCAGAAGAAGAGGAACACTATCACTGTTAAAAATTGTCCTGTATTTTTACAGTAAGTTACTGGCAGCACGGTTGCCAGCAAGTTACTGTATTTTGTTTTACAGCAATGTACTGTAATGCAACTTTACAGCATGTAGAACAATGTACTGTATAACTACAAAACAGTATTGTACTGTATTTTTACAGTACTTTGTAATTTTGTTTCTACTATAATTTGCTATTGTGTAATTATTATTGTGTATTGTGTAGTTGGAATAGTACATACATATAGTTAGTAAAATTGTGATACTACTATAATTCAGAATAACATTACAAATTAAAAGACAATCCAAACATATTTACAAAAGTATTTTTATTAAAACATTTCAAAACATTTTAGTATGGTGCATCAACAATTTACAGTCATGAAAGCATTTTAAGTGTGCAAGAATATAAATGAAACAAACACATGTATCTTGAGGGCTGGATTGGGAATCAAT
>JAFVLL020005690.1:0-29186 GCA_021397915.2 Tor tambroides | reverse complement strand
ACATACTTTGGTTAAAATTTCTCAATGGTAGTGTAAAAAACACCTTTACCCTGTCAAAATCAGCTCTGTTTTCATCAAACCATTTTTTAGTCCATGTTGCTTTAAATGCTAATGAGCTCTGCTCACCCTGCCCCTCTATTCCGTGGGGTGACGAGCAATACTGTTTACTTTAGCCGCGAAACTTGCTAACTAGCACATTATTAGGAAAGGCAATTTGCAATGATTCATAAAAAAACGTTATACTCACTTCTTCTGTAGATGAAGCTGATTCGTGTGAACATAGACGCATTTAGGCAGATTGGGGATCAGCACTTTCACTTCAAAGCGAAAGTAACATTAATCCTCTGCGTCTTCAGCGGTTCAGATGTCGGGAGTAAATGATGACTTCTTTATTCATTATTACATCCAACATTTTTAAAATGATTTTAAAATAGGGATTTTTAAAAAACCACGTGGTGGATTTTTATCATTATAGGATGGATGTGTACACACACGTCCAACACACATTTATGTTCAAACAATTTGAAAAGTGAATTTTTCATCCAATGACCCCTTTAAAAACACTGAATCATTTAGAAATGAATGTGGGGATTGCCTTTATGAGTGAGTCACGGAGTCATTCATCAAACCAGTTTGTTCAGTAGAGCTTATTCAGTCAAAAGTGAATCAAATAATCATATAATGCTTTGCTAGAAAGAGCAGGACAATGAATTGCTTCTAAATGGAAAACTTTGAATGTAATAACATTACTTACCTGATTGGATTTTGCTAACAGAATAGCCAAATCTCGGTTGTTATTGTCCCGGGCTTTATCAAGAGCAGTGTGGCCTGTCTGTTGATAGATTTAGTATGTAAATAAATTGACATTTAATAGACACTGTACTTCTTTACAGTCCAATTTGTGACACGTACTGTAGGTTGAGCTATAGCATCATCCAACCCCAGCCCACATTACAACTTACTTTCATAATAACTATACAATCATAAAGAGATTGAGATTACATGACTTACATTGTTTTTGATGTTTGCGTCAGCTCCTGCTTCCAGTAACAGATTGACAGTTTTCTTGTGATTTAGGGCAGCAGCGACATGGAGCGCAGTGTCTCCTGTCTGTAAAGTATTTCGATTTTCCACAAGATTATGACCAAAATAAGCTGTAATGGTAAGCAATGACTAGATGCTGTAATCTAAACCACAATCTAGCTGTTTAGACAAAGACCATTTTAATTTTGTTTATTTGTCTCTTAATTTTTCATTGTGTGCCACTTTATTATGGTTTGTTGGAGTATAAAATAATACATCAAGCCATAATTAATTATGTAGTTTTGTTTTCTTTTGACAGTTTATTGCATAATTGCCCATTAACTTAGACAAAATAATTTAGAAACTAGGACACAGCAGTGACACAAAAAAATAAACCACATTGGTGCTGGATTCAAAAGAATCAGAGTGAGGATCTGACCTGGTTTTTCTCAGCCACAGAGCAGAAAGAACCCAAGAGGATCTTAATCATGGCCAAGTGATTGTAGCGTGCAGCAATGTGTAAACATGTGTCACCTGCCTGGAAGGAAAGAAATGATTGCACTTCTTTTTCAGGATTTAAAATCAAACTTTTTACTTTCAGTTTGCAATTTAAATAATCATTTAAAATAGATTGTAATGATTTTAGACGAGTGCACATGCATTGTTTTTGCTGTCAGGCATCGCTCCACCTAGTAGTAGTACTCGAGCGGTCTGGGCATGTCCATTCTGACACACTAGATGTAGAGGTGTGTTTCCTGCCTTTAAAAATAAAATAATAATACAGTTTAAATAATGGAATAGAAACTGATTGCAAGGATCATTCATCAGAATTCACTAAAACAGAGTTTCTAAATTTAACAGAACATCTCCAGTTTTGAAAATGTTGTGTTTTAGTGGGTTTTAGTCCATATCTGTTAGCTTTCCGTTTATCTACAGCAAACTGACAAAAATTTAGCAGCTTTTTTTAAGAAAGACAAATCCTGGAAAATGTTTTTTTTTTTAAATTGCCAATTTACAGTGTACATGTCCCATGACAATTTTCCACTATTTTTTTTCTTTTTCATATAAAGCCTATACACTATTATGTGTGTGTGTGGGTGTGTGTGTGTGTGTATATATATATATATATATATGGACATGCACATTTTTTTCTCTGTACAATGAAATATTCTTTAGAATGAGAATTTCCCCCCCGCTATACTATCAGCTGACTATAAAATAGCAAACCATGGTGTTTCTAGGCTGCAGCCAATCAGACCCTAAAAGCTGATTTTTGTCTATGCATGTATTTGAATGTATGTTGTTTTAAGTTTGTGTTATCAAAAGTTCCTTTTGTTGTCCAAATGAAAAGCCTATTAAAAGTTAAAAAAAAATAATAATAAAAATAAAAGCTAATAGCTTTTGAATTTCCTGTTTCAAAATGAAATGCTTAAACACTTTTTTTAAACAATTTTTGCTTTTCAAAATATCTGTTGGGGTCTCTAAAGAAACTTCTTTTGTAAAAAAGCTTTTTTAAAATTATATATATATATATATATATATATATATATAATTTTTTCTTTTTCTTTAAATAAAAAAAAATCTGGTTTGATATCAAAGTAAATGTCAAATAATGTACATGAAAATGACATACTTTGTTCTTCACTTGGACATTAGCCCCAGCTTTGACCAGTAGCTTTACACATGAACTGAATCCATGCCATGATACCTCATGCAAAGCAGTGTTTCCTTCCTGATGAAAGAAAATCAGATTCTATAGCATTGATTTTACCACAAATAAATGTTGTTGTTTTTTTCAGTTAACAAAATCAACTCATTCCATGTGCAGTAAGATTTACATCTGACAGTTTTATTAATAGATGCCTGAATCTTGATTTGTATACATTATAACAATTCTGATATTATAATATTCATTAAGAAACAAAATAAGGATTTTTGTAATGCACATGAACAGACCTTGTCTTGTAAATCAAGTGCACAGCCTCCATGGATGAGGGCAGAGATGGCATCACGGTTTCCCACAACAGCTGCCCGGTGCAGAGCTGTCTGATGACCCTGGAAAAAACAAAAACACATCCATTAGCACTGGTGTTTGGTCATATATTCTATTTAAGCTCAAAGGCCGCCAGAGGTCATACATCAGCCACATTAAGAACTTTCCTAGAAGACTGCAAATTGTGGCCTTAGCAAAAATCTCAAGAATATTGGCTTATGCCTTCTTATCATCTGCTGTAATGGTCGAAACGAGAAGTAAAAGAGATAGACCATGAGTTTACATCTTCCAGGCTGCCTTTGAAACCGCCGTCCGTCCCCTGCCTCTGTGTGACTGTTATGTGAGACCAGGTGAACTCACAGCAACTGTCCTGTGCAAAACAAGACACGCATGCTCACATAAAAGAAATCACACGCAGATGCGCCACAATCCCGCACACAGGGACTTACAGACCCGAGAGCGTATGACCAGCTGGCTTTACTGACATTAAAAGAGTCACGTGGGTAATCCCTCGCACAGAAACAGAGAGAGATTCATTGTAGTCTTTCCTTTAGGTCTAGGACAAGAGGGAATATTTCTGGATAAGAATGAAACTCATCAGATCTCTGTGTTTTAAGCTCTTGCTTTGATTTCTGGCCTGTCTCTGTAAATTTTGTATATGGCAATATGCTTCTCTTTTATAAAGCCAAATTAAGAACTGAATGGTTAAATTAGGACAAAACAAGTGGTAGAATTGAGAAAATCTACATTGTTTTCTTCCATTTTTTTTTCACTAAATGTGTGTTTTTAATTTCTGTAATTTAGTGTCAACACAGCAGGATGATAATTTGTATGGCAACTCTAGCATTTGCCTACATTTAAAAAAATTAATTGAGACTACAGGATGTATGAACAGATTTTTAGCTCCATACAGTATATTGAATTTTCACCACAGTCCAACTGAAAATCTTTGACTAAAGACTAATCATCTAATCATCAAAAGGCTGATGATATTACTAGATTTTTATAAATATAACTTTATTATTGTATTAGTAATATTTTTTATAAATATCTGACAATGATGATTGCTTGATATTTCTTATTTTTATTCAATATATTTTAATCTGCATTAATTAATGGTCTGAGTTTTTTTATTTTAAATCTTCGATAAAATAAACCTATAGTGGTCATCTCTTATAGGTATTGTTATAAAATAAATCAAATAAAATGGACTAAATTTACTAAAATTAAAACTATTAAAATGATTATGTTAACTGAAAATCTGAAATAAAATTTTAAATGTATATATAATGTAAAATTTTTAATGTATATATAATGTATACACACACACACAAATTAGAACTGAAAAAAGTTGAAGTACTAAAATAACTAAAACGTAAAGAAAAACAAATTGAAGCTAAATATAAAAAAAATAACAAAATTACTAAAACTTGCAATTAAAATAAAAACTGAACAATTAAAAATAAAAGCAGATTTAAAATAATAGTGTATAATAACACTCAAAATGAAAATGGGTCCTTTTTGTGCCATGTCTCAAGAATCAGCACTGATTCTTTGAATTGAATTGTCTTGAGTATTTCTCAGAAAAGAGCACGTGATGATCTCATTCTCTCACTGAAGAGTTATTTTGATTGCATACAGCAACATTGAGGCATTAGAGAGATTGGTGAAAACAGCTTACAAATATGCATTAAACAAAGGACACATTAATAGCCTGGACCAAATGTGCTAGAGAGCAAGATTGAAGAGTTGCGGAGTTTGATCTCATGGGTTTAGCAAGATGTCCCAGATGTGAGTCCTAAAAGCTACAGCTGGGACATAGTAGCACAGATGGAAAAGAGCTCTGGTGTCTCTTTTACTAGTCAAATAGAAAAACGATACTACTGTTGCATGCTGCTCAACAGTTCGTGAAATGCTTGGTGCTTATAACCTCTTTTAGTCAAGCTCATGAATTATTAATATGCTGCACTGCAAAACTGAGACTGTTCTGAAATTGGCCGTATTGGAAATAGCTCACAAATTACAATTAATTACTGCAGAGGAACCATTAGTGAGCAAATGATGTAATGCAGATTTAAATTTCACTAAATCTGTTCCTTTAAGCAAAATAAAGCAGGTGTTTGAGGAAGGCATAAGAACCCATAAATTGGGAATACAAATCTTAAAATAAAACAAACAAACAGATTAAGTCTGGATGTCAAGAAGACAGAAATGTCAATGTCTTCAACTTCTCTCAGATCCTAGAATAAAGCAATCAACTCTCAACACAGCACTTCTGCATTAATGACCTTCTACTATCAATGTATCTCCTTTGAAGTCATCATGAAGAATGTAAAAGCAACATCTGGGAGTTTAAAGTGGGTCGAAATGTTGCATGCAATAACAAGAATACAGCATTTCTGGATCTGTGTGTTTTGCTTATGCAGTTTGTTATCAAGGCTACATTCATCATGTGGTTTCATGAATATTGCATTACTCTGTCCACAGGGAAATTAAGATATGTATTAAGATAACACGAAAATGAAAAGTGTTTGAAGGCCAGATGGGTGGATCCATGTTAGGTATCATGAAATAATTAACAAAAAGAAACAATCTGTGCTCATCTAAGGAACACAACCAGAAAAAATATTTTCTTAACATTTTATGTCGTTTTAATATATTATTATTATTTTAATTCAGCATTTAATACTGTGTAAATCATATTTTAGTTCTTTTTTTGTTTATTTTATATGGAAATTAGAATCAGTACAGATGTAAAGTTCCTGTTATTGCAGTCTTTCTGCTTATAACTCAAGCCTCATGGATCATTTCTAAGCTGATCTTTATTAAAATGATCAACTGACCTCGAAGCTTAAACTGAACCACAATCAACAACAGCATCTGACAACAGCAGGTCTACATTAAATATCTCTGTGTGTAATAAATTAATTTCTATATGTGACCCTGGACCACAAAACCAGTCTTAAGTCGCTGGGGTATATTTGTAGCAATAGCCAAAAATACATTGTATGGGTCAAAATTATCGAATTTTTTTTTATGCCAAAAATCATTAGGATATTAAGTAAAGATCATGTTCCATGAAGATATTTTGTAAATTTCTTACCATAAATGTATCAAAACTTAATGTTTGATTAGTAATATGCATTGCTAAGAACTTCATTTGGACAACTTTAAAGGCGATTTTCTCAGTATTTTGATTTTTTTGCACCGTCAGATTCCAGATATTCAAATAGTTGTATATCGGCCAAATATTGTCCGATCCTAACAAACCATACATCAATGGAAAGATCATTTATTCAGCTTTCAGATGATGTATAAATCTCAATTTTGAAAAATTGACACTTAAGACTGGTTTTGTGGTCCAGGGTCACATATGTTCCATGTATAATATACCAGTGCAATATGTTTATGATGTAGTGTATATTTATGTAACTTACTTTATGTGTACATATTGTGGGCATTACAAAAATGTTTTAAAAATGAAAATTTTTACATTTTTAAATTTCAAATAATAAAGTGGTCAAAGATGATTTAATGATAATAATAAAATTAATACATTACCTTTTTAGAGTTTCCGTTGTGTCAGAGCAGGACTGGGTTTCAAGGCATCACTGGCTGGAATGAGAGAGTAAAGGGGCAGAGTTCACACACTTACAGCAGTGCACACACTGAACATCTGTACACCACCTAACCACACTCACCGCCTGCTGTCCCAGAGGAAATATCAGCATCAGCAGGCAGTCTGCTGGCTTTGTGGCTGTACAGAGGCAGAGGAATTGCAGTAGGTCACAATACGATGGTTATCAAGAGAAGATGAGCTGGAGTTCAAACTGGAGTCACTGTACAGTATGTTACGACGTTATAGACCTTTGCCTGTTCTTTATCTTGCCTTTAAAGCATCTGTGATTTTTCAAACTTCAAACCTGCATACAAACTCTCTGATGAGAAGATCTTAAACATTTTTCAGAATATTAGCTGTAAAAAAGAGCCAGTAAATCCTTTGAAGTTAAACAGACTGGTTATGACCCTGAGGAATCAGGAAGAGTGTGCAGCTCTCTGAAGCAATTGTCTTTATTTCCGTATTAGGCAATGCATTGAATGTTTCCTTATTTGGTTGCAAGGCCTGTTTGGAACATCAGGACAAAGTATGTAATAAAGTTTGAGACTGCAGGGTTGCTTCCAACAGAATGAGAGCTAAACTAGAGAATTGTTTTTAATATATAAAAGAAAAATAGGTAACAATTTACAATAAGGTTCATTAGTTAGCATTAACAACATTAGTAAACATGAACTAAGAATGAACAATACTTCTACAGCAGTTATTAATCTTAGTTAATGTTAATTTCAGCATTTACTAATGCATTATTAAAATCACAAGTTGTGTTTGTTAACATTAGTTAATGCAACTGTGAACTAACATGAAAAAACAATTAACTGTATTTACATAACATTAACAAAGATTGACAAATAGTGTAATAAATGCATTGTTCATTGTTTGTTCATGTTAGTTAATACATCAACTAATGTTAACAAATGACACCTTATTGTTAAGTGTTACCAAACAATATATATTATACAATTTTTGCATCGGTGAACATTAAGAGAAAATTAGGCTCATCTCTCTTAAACGTGCTTTAATCTTCTCTATAAATAGTTATTGAGTGCTAACATCTCAGCTCTTACAGCGCCATCCAGCGGCGCGGATAGAGGCCTTCAGCTTTTACTCAAAGGTAAGAGGTCATCTTGGCTACGAAATCAATATTTGAAATAAATAAAAAAAATATTTTAAAGTCATATATGGTCATATAAATTTTTTGATATTAATTAAATAATTTCAAATAATTAAAATTCATTTTTACATAATAATAATAATAATACAAAATATTATTATCATTATTATTGTCAATTATTTTGTTAGAGTGTTGGATGTCTATTATTTTATTACATATACAGTATATAAATACATAGCCTCTCTCTCTCTCTCTAGGCTACTACAGTATTATACTTATGGCTGTGTTAATAAATATTGTGCATTACTATTATTATTATTTTTTTTTTAAAATTGACCCTCTAACACTAGCATTCTCTTGTTTTCTTTATATTTATTTAAAAAAATTGACCCTCTAGCATTCTCTATTCTTTTTCTATTCTGTCTATATATATATATATATATATATAACTTTCTTCATGTACTGCATTAGACGAATGGAGACTTGTCACAGAACTTACATATTATTGCTCTTTTATTGATTTTGATTGCTTCTATTTTCGTCATTTGTAAGTCGCTTTGAATAAAAGTGTATGCTAAATGACTAAATGTACATGTATATTTTACTTATTATAAATTATTTACATTTTATATATAAGAAAAATATTAATAATATATAGCAACGTGTTATTACTATCATCATTATTGTTATCAATTACTGTTTTGCTCATTTGAGCTTTTAATGTCTATTATATTACATATAAACATATAAAGAGTATAACAGTATTGTCATTATGGTTGTGTTAGTAAAATATTGTGTTATATTATTATATACAAATTATATATA
This sequence comes from Tor tambroides, assembly GCA_021397915.2. Taxonomy (NCBI): domain Eukaryota; kingdom Metazoa; phylum Chordata; class Actinopteri; order Cypriniformes; family Cyprinidae; genus Tor; species Tor tambroides. The sequence continues at coordinate 20,615 of JAFVLL020005690.1, read as the reverse complement.
TATATATACATATGGTGTAATTTAGTAACAAGACATTATTATAGTCTCACTAAATAAATAAATAAAAATTCTCTAAATGTGTCCTTATGTGAACAAAAGACTACATCTCCCGAGATCCACAGTCAGCCATCGTTCGAGTCCATGCATAGCCTATTTGTTTGGGGCAGGGCAGGGAAGGGAACGGGAGGCGTCCTCTCCTCTCAGTCTTCTCTCACAAAGTTCTTCTGCAGCGCAGCTCTTGGTTCTGTGATGATAGTGATGAATAGTCACAGTGTGCTGTGATTGCTCACGCAGGCGGGCTGCTATGTGTGTGTCACAGAGCTAGAGAGCGAGGGGGAGGTGAAAGTTCACCATGGCTTGGCCATATCAGGTGACAATGTGGAAAAGTTTGGCTGCCGCCTCAGATTAAATTTCTCAAACTCGGAGAATGACAAGCGAACGGAAGTACAATGGAGCGGACGGAGAAAACGAAGCGCTGTCGTTCGATTATTATGAGGATGATGATGATTTCGACACATTCACTGACGGAGACGGAGACTGCGGCTGTGATGAAGGAGGTTAGGGGTAGTTCTAATTTTTCGTAAATAAGGGCTTATGTATATTTTACATGTTTCGAACGAGCGCAAAGTATAAATCCATTGCAAAAACTATTACCATGGTAACCGCTGTTTCCTCTTAAAATACAAGTTAATTTGTTTACTACAACAAAACTGTGGTAACTTGATAGCCAGCAGTGTCGTAAATAAATAAATATTCCATTAAATTATATAAGCTTCTTACACTGTTTGAGATCCGATATAAATTTATTATGGTTTTAAAAGTAACCCCAATAATTAAAGTTTTTGGGTGGAAACTCTGGCTGGTAAATGTTTATGAGGGATTTATTAATAAACTGTTGTAACTAGATGTCCCCCGGTGTCATTAATAAATAAATAAAAGTAAATATTCAATGAAGTATTCTGTAAGCTTCAACTATTAAGAACCCATAAAATGTTACGTTATAGTTTTGAAAGTAACACTGATAACTGTGGGAACTAAGGTGTATTGGTGGAAACTGTGGTAAATATTTATTAATAATGGTACAGTAAAACTTTGCTAACTTGGCATTAGCCACCAATATCATACAAATACAGCTACTTGAAAACAGTTATGGTTTTAAAGTACCAACAAACCATATTAACTACGGTAGTTTGGAAATTGGAAGTTTTGTGGAAATACTATGGTAAATATTTACAAGGGGTTTGTTAATAAGGGTGCACACGTTTTGTTTCTGTATAAGTCTGTGGCTTTTACAATGTTTTTTTTCTGATCAGTTTGGCTATTTGACTTTCATAGTACCTTCAAGCTTCACCTTAAGGCAAGATTTCTTAGAAAGCAGGTAGATTTATAAGTTAGGCATTGGTTACAGCTCATTGTTTCAACACAACTTTAGATGCAATCTATGATTGTCAACTCAGTCAGCTGAAGTTTTCCTTCACTCGATTTTTACTATTGTTTACCAATTCGACAAACACACTTCATTCTGTGGTGCCGCGGCTGGACACTTCGATAAACACTGCAGGATTCCTAGGCTGTATTTTGAGACTAGAAGTGTCCCTCAGTCTCACCAAATGCAGTTGACATTCCTCAGCTGAGAGCTAGCAAGGTCACAGTCATCAAATCAGCTGCAGCATGTGATATGAAGGAGTGGAATGTCAGTGTAGGCTTTGCCCACAACTCCACACTCATGCTCTCCAGCAGTCATTCTGGTAATATGATTCAAACTGATGGGATTAGTATGCCATTTCTCTTTTCACTTTGCTACATGTCTAATTGGAAGTATATGAGCTTGTCACAAGGCAGTTTGTGGCCATGTTCATACCTCTTTTAGATGTTAAAGTATGTGCAATGATGCAGAATGGTACTGCTTTGAAATTAAATAAAAATAACTGTTATTCTAAAGCCTCCCTTATGAAATTTCATGTCAAAATGTTCTTTCTCATATGAAACAAAAAAACTTGTTTAGCCATCATTTTTGTTGTCATTAAATGACATTTTCAGGTTTGTGTAAACATTACAGCCAGCTGCAATTATTTTCAGTAAACATCAGAGCTGTTCCGTTTAGAAGAGCCCTCATGCAGCTCTCCTTCTATTAAAAATTAGGTGTACTTTAATTTTGGACTAGTTATTATTCAGTTGAATACATGATTTTTCTTTTCAAGGGTGGGACCTCACATCTAACTGTTTTATATGTTCTGCAGCACACTGACTAAAGTGATTAATAACCTTTGTTGGTTGATGACGGCATGTTAATCAGGTGTTACTGTGTACTTCTGTAGTCAGTACATGCAGGACATGCCGCTCTCAAAGGCATAATGTGCTGGTTACCAGTGGTTACTAACCACCTGACAGACAGATATGACATACATTCAAGACAACCAGAGAGACTGAAAAGAATCATATATATATATATATATATATATATATAATAAATAGCATATTTACTAACCAGTGTGACTTTCTCATCATCCTGTACTTCCAACAGCAGACGACGCAAATCAAATATTGTCTGTATGCACAAACAACCAAACCCATTTTGGGTAATTCAGGACACATTGGCTGCTCAAGTGTTTGTCATATTTGTGTCTCGTTCTGTAAGCACAGGTTGTTCTAATATTAGTGACCAACAGCACAATCTTAGGGATGCACGATAAATATCGGGCGATATTTAATGCGTATCTTGTCAGTAAAGCCGGTTCTGTAATCAGCAGTAAATGCCATCACGTGCGTGATTTCACATTGAGCAGCATTTACTACACAGAGCCGTTGTTCACTGAGCAAGCTCGCATAAACTCGCTACGCTGATAATGAGCGTGGATTGCGCCAGCTTGTCAGTGAACAACGGGTCTGTAGTAAATGCTGCTCAATGTGAAATCACGCACGTGATGGCATTTACCGCTGATTACAGAACCGGCTTTACTGACAAGATGCGCATTAAATATCGCCCGATATTTATCGTGCATCCCTACACAATCTAATGCTATAGGGTACATCAGTGACAATTAGTTTTTGAGTGTGAGTCAGTTTATACCTTTTGCTTCGGACTTTTGTAAATGGAGGATTGTCACTCGGTCGCAATAGTTAATAGTTAGTAAGGTTTTTGTTAAGTCTAGGTATTGGGTAGGATTAGGGATGTAGAATATGGTCATGCAGAATATGTGCTTTATAAGTACTAATAAACAGCCAATATGTTACCCACTGACTCTCTGTTAGAAGTACCTCTCTATTTACAAGGCCTTGTTTCAAGAGTATACAGCTCTTATGTCTTTAAAGAGTGTAGGAACAGACAAGATTAGAAGCAGATGGGAGAAAGAGCTCGGAGTAGTATTTTCAGAAGAATTTTGGAGTAATGCCCTCCGTAAAGTGAATGGTAGTACCTCCTGTGCCCGACTGAGTTTAATACAGTTTAAAGTATTACATCGTATGCACTTAAGCAGAATAAGGATTGCCTCCTTTAATCCTGTTTTTGACAAGACCTGTATTAGGTGTCACACAGGTGAAGCAGACCTGACTCACATGTTTTTGGACGTGCCCCACACTTACTGCTTATTGGTCAACCATATTTGATACACTTTCTAAGGTGTGTGATGTACAGCTGAAGCCGTGTGCTGAATTTGCAATATTTGGTGTTCCAGATGATGAATCAAATTTGACTCAGAGACAACTAAACATTATTGCCTTTGCATCCTTGTTGGCTCACAGACAAATTTTATTACATTGGAAATCTACAAATCCACCTAAAGCATCATACTGGCTTCGGGATTTCATGTTATACCTACACTTAAAAAATGTTAAATATTCAATTAGAGGTTCCCATAAATTCTCTTATATCTGGCAACCCTTATTATCAGATTTCTCTGCTATAAATATACTACCTGGGGAATATTTATCTCATCACAATTTTCCCTTGTTGTTTTTTTTTTATTTTTATTTTTTTATTGTTTTTTTCCCCTTCTCCCCACCTCTCTTATGTAAGGTTTATGTTGTTCTTTAAAGTGAAGTGACAGTGTATAACACCTCATTGTGGTATCCAATGACCTTTTTTTTTTTTTACTATTTTAATCATTATTTAACTATTGCATCATTTTATTTCTGTTTTATTTTGATTTCTATTATCATTATTGCTATCACTATCATAATAATAATAATTATTATTATTATTTATTATAGGCAGTTTGTTCTGGGTTGGTTGGGGAGGGTTTAAGAATGTCAAAATACAGTTTCTGTACAAATAATAGCATTTGTCTTTGGAATAAAAATAAAGAGAAAAAAACAGCCAAAATGTTAATAATGGGCATACTAATAAGCAACTAGTTAATAGTGAGATTTGGTCCCTATACTAAAGTGTTACCTGTCGCTCTTATTCATAACTGAACAGTGTATAAAAAGGCCATGTATGTTGATAAAAAGAAAGTTCAAAAGAACAACTTTTATTTGGTTATAATTAGTGCTGTCAAACGATTAATCGCATCCAAAATAAAAGTTTTTGTTTACATAATATATGAGTGTGTATTGTGTATATTTATTAGGTATATATAAATACAAGCACATGCATATATATATTTAAGAAAAATATGATATGTTTATATATTAAATATATTTATATAGAATATAAAATATAATAATATAAATATATAAATGCATATACATGTAAATATTTTCAAAATACATACTGAATGTGTGTGTTTTTATATATGTGACCCTGGACCACAAAATCAGTCTTAAGTCGCTGGGGTATATTTGTAGCAATAGCCAAAAATACATTGTTTTGGTCAAAATTATCGATTTTTCTTTTATGCCAAAAATCATTAGGATATTAAGCAGAGATCATGTTCCATGAAGATATTTTGTAAATTTCTTACCGTAAACATATCAAAATTTAATTTTTGATTAGTAATATGCATTGCTAAGAACTTCATTTGGACAACTTTAAGGGCCATTTTCTCAATATTTTGATATTTTGCACCCTCAGATTCCAGATTTTCAAATAGTTGTATCTCGGCCAAATATTGTCCGATCCTGACAAACCATACATCAATGGAAAGCTTATTTATTCAGCTTTCATATGATGTATAAATCTCAATTTTGAAAAATTGAGACTTAAGACTGGTTTTGTGGTCCAGGGTCACATATACATAATAAATAAGCACAGTACACATACATATATTATGCAAACAAAAACTTTTATTTTGAATGCGATTAATCGCGATTAATCGTTTGACAGCACTAGTTATAATGTAACATCTTTGCTGTCACTTTTTCTCCATTTACAGTAATTTCTTCCTTGCTGAATAAAAGTATTAAAATAAATCTTACTGACTCTAAACTTCGGAACAATAGTGTAAGTTCTGTTATAGCCGTCACTAGCAGTTTGCTTGAATGCTAAGTTTGGTTTACTATTAACCAAATATGGCTTACGTATGGTGATTTATGATTCTCAAGCAGTGTTTCTGTGTTTGGCTGTTGTACAGTGCTGGGCTTCAGTGATCCGTTCAGCAGTGAGGTGAAACCTCGGATCCTGCTCATGGGCCTGAGGCGAAGCGGCAAGTCTTCCATTCAGAAAGTTGTATTCCACAAGATGTCACCCAATGAGACTCTCTTTCTGGAGAGCACTAATAAGATTTGTAGAGAAGACGTTTCCAACAGTTCCTTTGTCAGCTTCCAAATCTGGGACTTTCCTGGTCAGATTGATTTCTTCGACCCCACATTCGACTATGAGATGATATTTCGTGGCACAGGGGCTCTCATCTTTGTCATAGACTCTCAGGTGAAATATCTGTCTATCTGTCTATCTCTCTGTCTGTCTGTGTGTGTGTGTGTGTGTGTCTGTGTCTGTGTCTGTCTGTCTGTCTGTCTGTCTATCAATCTGTCTGTCTGTCTGTTTTCTAAAAACACACTACAAATATGTTACTGTGTAGGATGATTATGTGGAGGCACTGAGTAGACTTCACCTCACCGTGACAAGAGCCTACAAGGTCAATCCTGACATCAATTTCGAAGTGTTCATCCACAAGGTCGACGGGCTTTCAGATGACCACAAAATTGAGAAACAGAGGGACATACACAAACGAGCCAATGATGATCTAGCCGATGCTGGTTTAGAAAGAATACACTTAAGGTTGGTGTCATAACAGACATTATGTGGCATTTTTGAAAAAATTGGATGTTGGATTTGTGATGTGAAATGTGTTATTTCTTTCAGCTTCTACTTGACAAGCATCTATGATCATTCAATCTTTGAGGCCTTCAGTAAAGTTGTGCAGAAACTCATCCCTCAACTTCCCACCCTTGAGAATCTGCTCAACATTTTCATATCTGTGAGTAAATGAACATCTTTTAGTTCACTGTGTGGCCCATGCGTCTCTTTATATCTTGGTTTCTCATATTTTCAGCATGAATAACCAAAGTGAATCTCTGATCAGTTCTTAGTGTTGAATTAATTATGTTCTTGCTCAATGACTGATCATTTAGAACTTAGCAATTTCTAGTAATTCATACATTTTTGAGCTGAGGTAGTGAGACTTATGATTAATTAAGATGTCATGGGTTGCAATCAATGGTGCATGGAAAGTTATCTTTAGAATCAAAATAGTGGTACAGTAATTATGAATAACTTGTAAAGAGTTTTCACTGTCATGCAAGAACATGTTAAAAGAATGTTATATTTGATGTTTTTTTTTATTTATTTTCATGTAAACATGCAAAACCAGAAAGCATAATTTTCTGCCTGTTAAGAATTATATCTATTAGCATAGGTACATTAGCACTAGCCTGTGATTTGTGCTTGCAGTGAGGTATAATGGAAATAATATTCCTACAAACATGATGATCACAAAACCCATTATTATTTATTATGATCTTTTTCAGACATAATATAATTTTATGATGCTCATGTTTTATTTTAATGTTGATCTGGAAAGCAACATTTTTTACATTAGCCAGCGGGTGGCAGCAGAGGGTAAATTGACATGGTAAAAGACTGATACATGAGTACAATTACTGAACAATTTATAGATTTGATATTACGAAGATTGAAGTCTCTTACCCATCTGCCATTCAATGCAGTGTGATTTTAATCACTTTTTATGCATTATCTGATTTCACAGATTGATTTGGATTTACCCTTGATCTGTGTCCCTATACTGTAATATATTTAGATAAATGTAAGATTTTTTTTTTTAAAACACTTTTTTTTTGGTTAGGACACATTAAATTGATTAAAAGTGACAGTAAAGACAATTATAATGTTACAAAATATTTCTATTTCAAATAAATGCTGTTCCTCTGAGCTTTCTATTCATCAAAGAATCCTAAAAAAAATCTATCATGGTTTCCATAAAAATATTAAGCAGTTTTCACTGTTCTCACTATTTTTAACATTGAGAATAATAAGAAATGTTTCTTGAGCACCAAATCAGGATATTATGATTTCTGAAGGATCATGTGACACTGAAGACTGCAGTAATGACTGCTGAAAATTCAGCTCTTCCATCACAGGAAAAAATATATTTGAAACTATATTAAAATAGTTAATAAATTAAAACAGTTATTTCAATCATATTGTAATAATATTTCACAATATTATTGTTTTACTGTGTTTTTGTCAAATAAATGCAGCCTTGGTGAGCATAAGAGACTTCTTTCAAAACCATTAAAAAACTTTTGAATGGTAGTGTACAGTGTGTTGTATATATTCAAATAATTGTATTTTTTATCACTTAGCTTCTGCTAAATAATGTAAAATATAATTTAAAAGTACAAATATTATTGAATATAATTGCAATTTAAGACTTTTTTTATTGTTATGATTAAAAAAACACGTCAAAAAAGTCAGATAGGAAGAGGCTTTCTAGTCTTTCAATAGCTTTTATAGAATTAGATGCATTTTCTAACAACAGTACTTGCAATGCAGTTGATTACTTGGTTGCGCAATTCATTTCCACTTCAAAGTGTTCTTAGATATGATGTCCTGTTCTGCTGCATTTCTTAAGAATAAAAGCTGACCCCTAACCCCGTCCTGTGCTCTCATTGCAGAATTCAGGGATTGAAAAGGCTTTTCTCTTTGATGTGGTCAGTAAGATTTACATAGCAACCGACAGCAGCCCGGTGGATATGCAGACCTATGAATTGTGTTGTGACATGATAGATGTGGTTATCGACATCTCGTGTATCTATGGGTGAGTGATACCGAGTGGCAATCCATCCAGTCACATTACGCTACAGAACATGTTCTTATCCTGTAGAAATGAAGCAGCATGGCAAGTTTTGCATCTTCTCCCACTACAGTTCTTTTGTGGCATACATCCAAAAAAATACATAATAAAATGCAACACTCTACATTCGACCACCTTGTTTCCCTATAGCCGTTGTTGGCTGGGATTTAATCTTTTGTGGATTAGTAGCATATAACTCGGGGATATGTAAACACTGGCTGTAAACATTGGAAGGGCAGAGTGTGGCGCCATTGACCCAATTTGTCCTGTAATTTGACAGGACACAGCGGTCTGGGTAGGTACAGGAACACAGGCCTGACCCGGGGCCCTGCATATGTCGGTTCGCGGTGGCCTGCAAGAGCAGATGGGACACCTCATCACTTTTTGATGAATAGGAGAGCAGGCAGGACAGTTAACTCTGCGAAATTGTAGCCTTAGTCTGTAACTGAGAGGACTCTAATAGTTCACCCAAAAATGAATATTTCCTGATTATTTACTCACCCCCAAGCCACCCAAAATTCTATTTTTCAGCCAAGTGAAGTGAAGGTTTTGGAAGAAAGCATTTCAGGATTTTTCTACATCTAATGCAAGTGAACGGCTCAACATAGACCATTTTTGACGGTTAAAAATCCATATTTAGGCAGCTTCAAAGTAATCCACCTGACAAATCTTCTCTAGCAAAACGATCAGTTATTTTCAGGAAAAATTAAAAATGACATACTTTTTAACTATAAATGCTCGCCTTTGTCCAGCTTGGTTTAAGAGAAGCGTGCAAAGACTACATGTCAAGAGTCCTTCACACTGTAAAATAGGCCAAAAGAAGTTTTTCAGCTATTTCAGATGATTTTGAAGTTGGAGGAGAAGAACAGATCGCTCAACACTACCTCTTTGATCCTGAGTACATGAATGATGGAGGAGGATGACAAGCCTCAGAAGCTAGAATGCACACATGCATAGATAATTTTAAACCACAAACTGACATTATTATACAGCAGCAACCATTCAACTTTTGAGAAGGCCATTATTTGTCAGCTGGGGTTGTGTTGATTACTTTGAAGCTGCCTGAATATGGATTTTGGACCATCGAAAATGGTCTGCAACTCCATCTCTTCTTCTCCTCCAACTTCAAAATTGTCCAACATAGTTGTTTTGGACTGCTTTACAGTGTGAAGGGTGCTTGACATATAATCTTAGCAGGTTCCTCTTAAACTGAGCTGGACCAAGACGAACATTTGTAGTTAAAAATATGACATTTATTTATTTATGCATGTATGCATGTATGTATGCATGCATGCATGCATGTATTTATTTATTTAATTTAATTTAATTTTATATTATTTTATGGAAATGACTGAATGTTTTACTAGAGAAGAGCTTTATTTTTCATGTAGATTACTTGCTGTCTAAATATGGATTTTGGACCATTCAAAAATGGTCTACAGTGAGCCATGTTCACTTGCATTAGATGGAGAAAAATCCTGGAATGTTTTCCTCCAAAACCTTAATTCCTCTTTGGCTGAAGAAAGAAAGTTATACACATCTTGAATGGCTTGGGGGTAAATAATCATAAAAATGTTCATTTTCGGGTGAACTATTCCTGTAAGCCACAAGATGGTCATGTCAGTTCAGCCCATTTCGGCTTGACAGCTTGTGCATTAATTTGTAGTATATGGCTTTTATTTAGATTTGGCGAGCTGCTGTGGAATTAATTTCCTCATTGTAACTCATTGAAATTAATAAGTCACTTATTTGTTCCCTATTCATCATATTGACATTGATTCGTGTTCTCCGTTTCAGGAAGCTCCAAATTACATGCTTTATTATGTCGCCTCAATTTATTCATAATCTTTTCCGTACTTTCTTTTTTGTGTGAAAATATTTATATATTTGTAACATCCATGCATAATAGCATAAATTTGTTTGGTTATAAAAGCGGGGGATTATGACAGGGCATCTGTTCATTTTCATAATTATGATATGAATCAACATCTGTTCCACACTGCACAATTTTTCAGCTGTATGCAGTCTGTTCTTAAGCTGAGTTGGGAAAGTGTCTTCCTGATGGAGCCGTAATTCACGCTGCTCTGTGTCCTCAGAGGAAGCCGCCCGTCAGGGACATGTTCATTATGTGCATTCATCATACAAATTGAAGGACAAGTGCAAGAAAAATAGAATGAGATACCTCTGGAACTGCAGAGAGCAGGGAAGACACGATGAGAGATGGTTGTGTTTTTGGTTGTGCTTTGTTTTTATAGTTGTTATTTTTTATATAGGTTGACTGGAGATGAGGCAGGAACTCCGTATGATAAAGAATCCATGGCCATAATCCACTTGAACAACACTACGGTCATGTACTTAAAAGAGGTCACCAAATTTCTTGCTCTGGTGTGTTTCCTCAGAGAAGAGAGTTTTGAGAGGAAAGGTGAGCTTTCTGGACATCATGCAAACGTGTTCAGTGTGATGTTACTGTTTATATCTGCCTTTTTCCAGGGCTTGTTGTCACATGAAGAAGTAGTCTTAAGGGCTACTTAGAGTCTCAGTAACATGAATCAATAATTAAAGTCCAATTATAAAACAGCTGTTTTCTCTAGCGGCGTTTTTGTACGTTGGTTTATCATCTAGATTTGAAATTAGTTTGTTTAATATTTTATATACTACTGTTCAAAAGTTTGGAGTTGGCAAGTTTTTTAAATTTTTATTATTAATACTTTTACTCCGTAAGGATGCATTAATTTGATCAAAACTGGCAGTTAAGACATTGTTATAAAAAATACTATTTCAAATAAATGCTCTTCTTTTGAACTTCCTGTTCATCAAAGAATCCTGAAAGAAATTTCACTGTTGGTGTTTTCAACACTGAATAATACATAATAAATATTTCTTGAGCAGCAAATCAGCATATTAGAATGATTTCTGAAGGATCATGTGACACTGAAAATTCAGCTTTGTCATCAGAAATAAAATGCATTTTAAAATATATTAAAATCAAAATGATCAACCCCAAAATTTTAAACAGTTGTGTAAATGCACGTGTGTTTAATGGAGTAAATATTTTTTTCCTTGTCAATTGATTTTTGTAGCCAACACTTTAAGGTTTATTCCTATACAGAAATTGACTGAAATGTATGACAGCTATAACATTAACTATTTTTACTGCTCTCCCAATATTCTGTTATGAATTGCACTGGTGACAGTTTCAAAAGCTAAAAGAAAGCTAAAAGAAAAAAACAGCATGCAGCAATGTGTTTATGAACTATTAACAATTCCCACTAGAAATCCTCATGCAGCACATACGGATTCAATAGGGACTACAATAAAGACCTAAAGATCAGCTTTTGCCCACAAGCTGTTTTTAGTGATTACTGCTACACTACATTTGTCTTAAATCAGTCAGAAAAGAACCTGCTGGTGTAAAGCGGCACTCACATGAGAGAATGGGATAATTAATGGAATCCTTGGTAGGCTAATGAAAATTGAAATATTCATGCTAGGAATTACTAAGGGGGTTAGGGAGAGTATCATGAGCAATCATGTTAGTCAGCAGGGAAAACAAGGCATTTTATAAAGGCGTAGATTTGCACTGGCTTCTTGCATGATCATAAAGTAATATATGTTTTATTACATTTTTTCGCACTATATGTAACTGAACTTATCAAAACTTTAACTCAATTATAAAAAGCTAAATCACTAGGGAAGCTGGGGTTTTTTTCTGTTCAAACTGAATATTTAATAATTTGTGGTTTCATAAAGCCTCACCCATCAAGCAGTACTGTATGTTTTACGTCTAGCTTTCAAAGTATATCTGTATGTAGGTGTTAGTAAATGTTTTATGTAGATTTTTTTTCTTTTTCTGGATCAAAGCTAAATGACATATCTTGTTATGTGTGTCATAATCTTAATTCAAAGTGCATTTATGCAGTGATCCAATTTGGGAATGAGTCGAACGACTTTCCTGCCGCAGGCTAATTACACTTGTCTTTGCTCACGCAGGACTTATCGACTACAATTTCCACTGTTTCAAGAAAGCCATAGAGGAGGTGTTCGACGTGCGCTTGAAAGTGCAGAGGAGTCGGAAGCTTCTGAGCCAGAGGAGGTGGAGCAGGCAGACCGTGCCAAACGGGACTCAGGTGCATCCTCATTGAAGAGCATTGAAAGCTCCTTGGTCTGTTACAGTGACTCCGGAGGGAAGGCTTCACACAGACTTTGCTTGTGCTTTGAATCTTCTTCAGGGCCACTTGCTGCTCTTCAGCAATTCAAAATGGCGATATAGATTCCGTTGTGCATTAAATATCTTGCACTGCTAACTTAGCTCAGTCCATGCAAAGTTGTAAAGTAAGCAACCTTTTTGTTGTTTTCAATAATATTTTTTACTCAATATCAATCAACTATGCTTGAGTTTCTCATAAAATACATGGTAAAAGCCATTTCCAAAGTCACAAGTGCAAGATCATACAGTACTTTTGTCACATTTTTACAGTAGGGCACAAACATCTCATTTAACTTCAAAATGCATTGTAAAACAAGAAAGTGATTTTTTTTTTAAGTCATTTTTAATTGCTTAAAATTAAAAATTAATTCCCCTCTTTAATCCATAATTATTTATTTTATTACCCCTGCAGATTATTTTTTTTACTTTGTCATTTATGGTTAAACAGCTATTCAGTTTTGCATATATTTCTTTATTTACTTAAAATTGTATTTTAAGTTTGTCAGCAAATTTTTCAGGGCTAACTGTTCTTCAGCAATCTAAATAGTGCATTAAATATATTGCACAACTAATTTAGCTGTCCATATTTTTACGCTTGGCAAAGAATGCAACATTTTTTTATTTTCAATAATATTTTTACCTTAGAAAAATCTGTGCTAAAAGTTACAAGTGCAAGATCATACTTTTGTCACGTTTAGAGCACAAACTTCTCAGTTATCTTCTATATACATTGTAAAATAAGATTTTTTTTTTGTAAAAAAAATAATTTTTAATTGCTTAAAATTTTAAATGAATTTCCCCTTTTAATTCCTAATTATTTACCCCGCATCTTCTTTGATCTCATGGATTTTTTTTGTCTGTTTATTTCCTTAAAATTGTAATTTAAGTGTGTCAGCAACATTAAGTTAACAAACAAGCATATGATTGGTTGTTTTGCATATACCAGTGGTTCTCAATCAAGGAGCCGGGACCCATTAGAGGGCCTCAGCAAACTTCTTAACAGACTTAAAATAATTCAAATGAATTATTATTATTATACACATAATATTACTATCAGAATTAAACAACTAATGCTATTTCATTATTTTCCCCCTCAATAGCTATTGATAGTTTCTGTTTGCAAAAAAAAACAAGATTAAAAACAAGCATCTTTGTCATAATTATAGCAAAAATACTGGAGAAAAAAATACTGTATATAAAAATATATTGCCATCCAAAAAGGTTGAGAACCACCTGCATATACAGTTGCCATATTGTATACATTTAAAGTATAAAAATGTATGCTAATTTGCAGCATATTTATTTATTTATATTGTTTAAAAAATGAAAGTGCTTTTGTTTAAAAAAAAAAGTCTCTGTCTTTGTCACTCACAACTACATAAAAATATAATTTTTTATTTCACTGCCACGTGTCTAACTTAACATTAGACGTAAATTTAAAATGTCTTGTAGCTAAAATGATTCTTATTCTCACATTTCACCAAATGCAAGAAGTGCTGATTGACTCACAGACACTTTTCCCTCTCAAGGCCATCCGCACTTAGCTTTTGCTCACAAGGAACAATTAACTTCTTTGGCGTCACAGGAAGTACAAGGTCCCGCCTCTGCCCCGGCGCTAATATCATGTAACTGATTTCAGCAGTTGGTGTGTGTTGCCAGGGTTTTAATGCGTGTGCAGTGGATGTGTCTCACTGTGGGGTTAGAGCACCAGCGCTAATCCCAGGGGATACCTTTGCTTCAGCAATGAAGGCTGATGGGTAAATCTCATGAGGTCAGAGCCGCTTATGCAAGAGCTGCTTCTCTCTGGATGGACACTAAATCATCTGTAGTGAAACTACAATGTGTTATGTAAGACAATTTCATGTTTAGTATTATAATCTCTATCAGCAGGCCAAACGCTATTTACTCGGCGAGAGCAGGGACACATCTGTGACTGAGGGATTTTCCTTTTGTACTCATGTGTTGTTAAGGCACATGGGTGAAGTGAAAAACTTGAACTTGAAGCTTTCTCTCTTAGTGCGAATATATTAGAATCTAAGAAGGACGCTTTCTTAGCAGCATTTTTAATAGCGCTGCTGTTGCCATGTCAAACCCAGTGAAATTTAAATCTATCAGCCGTAGTTCTCAGTCACAACTAGTCAGCTGCTATAGTGAACGTACCAATCAGAGGCTGTCATAGAGGATTAGATTGCTTCAAGACTTAAGCTGTCGCTCCACATTAAGAAAAGGCTTTATGGGCTCTTCACAAGGTCTTCATTGATTGGGTGAAAAGAGAGCAGTCTTCATGTAACTCGTGCTGGCAGACATGAAGTACACATCAGACACATGTCAAGTTATCCAGATACTTCCGCTCTCACTTATCCTAGTACACAATTGACGGATTTTCAATGTATATTTAAGCTTCTTAGTTTACTTCGTGTATTGCTTTTTATCGTTCAACATAATTTAAACAAGATTTTTTTGTTTTGAAAAACTTTACAATAATGGTTCATTTGTTAAAGGAACAGTTCACGCAAAATTGAAAATTTACTCACCCTCGGGCCATCCAAGATGTAGACGAGTTTGTTTCTTTACATCATTACATCACTTGCTCACCAATGGATCCTCTGCAGTGAATGGGTGCCGTCAGAATGAAAGTTCAAACGGCTGATAAAAACATCCACAAGTAATCCACATGACTCCAGTCTGTCAATGAATTTCTTGTGAAGTGAAAAGTTGCATGTTTAAATTACATTAAGATGTTTTTAACTTCAGATTGCTGATTCTGGTTAAAATATGAGTCCTAAATATTGCTTTCTCCAGAGAAAAATTAATCTTGTCTCAATCAGGAGAGAAATACACACAGATCAAGCACTGTTTACAAGGAAGTGTAAAACATTTCTAAACAAATATGCTGGTGGATTTTAATGAGAGAGGACAATGGAGGATGGACTTTTTCACTGGAGTAAGCGGTATTATGAATTATAGACTGAATTATTTTAACCAGAAGTGATGGGTTAAAAATAAAACGTTTAAATGCTGAATTTGTTTCTTACAAACATGCAACTTTTTGCTTCACAAGACATTAATTAATGGACTGGAGTCGTGTTGATTACTTGTGGATTATTGTGTGTTTTTATCAGCTGTTTGAACTCTCATTCTGACGGCACCCATTCACTGCAGAGGATCCATTGGTGAGCAATTGACGTAATGCTAAATTTCTCCATTTTTTAAAAGTGAATCCTAAGGCTTTATTGTAATGAAAAATAATGTGTCATTAAAATATAAATAAAAGTTTAATGACATTCCCAACACTTTTATCTAGATATATATTTTTTCTTAAAAAACCGCTTGCACAATCTTAACTAACTAGATCTTTAAGTTGATTTGAGTTTCAGATTTCAGATGAAAGTCAGCGAGAGCAGATATGGCTCAAGAGATGATCTGAAGTCCAGAAGAAGTCTCTTCAGTTTCAACCTCTCTTAAAAGTAATCTTTGTAGTTGCATAACTATTGGCCCTGATCAACAGCCCCAGATTCTGTGACGAGTGAGGACAGCCCAGCATCCAGCCTGCGTTGCTTTGACCTCGCTATTTCCCCAACGGAATGAAGAAGTTGGAGGAAAAACAGCAGATCTGACTTGTGAATTTACCTCCCGCTGACACATGAATATGCAGCCTGAATATTATTATTAACAATTCAGAAGTGCCTCATTAAAGATAACTTATAATTTAGGCTCACAGCATCCAGCAAATCTGAGAACCATTTCAATTTTTCAGGAACCGAGGCAAACATTCAATTTAATGATAAATTAACAATTTAACAATTTAATCTTATTTTTTGTGACCTATTTTCAAATTTCAAATGCCACGATTTGTTTGCAACCCCGCAAAGGAAAATGAAGGTTGCACTAAAAAATAGTTCAATATGCTTAAATAAATGAACAAATGATTTTCAAATGTGATGTACATTTTAAATGACATTTTTATATTCCCTTGTATTGGCAACGACAACAACAGGCCTCATTTTCACTTCAGATTGCATCCGTTTCATGCAAGGTTAAAGGTTATGACAACAGATGTTTTACTTTTTATTCTCTTCAGTTAGGCTGCATGTCACATGTTTCTGGAGTTCAGAATAAATATCAGATCAGTAATCATTCATGTGGCACAAAGCAACAAGCTCAGATATAAGTATGTCACGTGGGCTTTTCTTCAGTGAATTGTTACAAACTGCACATCCTATCAAAGCTTGCTTATCTATATTTAACCTTCAATACTGAACAATGTTTTGATGTTTATCACCTTGGAAACATTTTTTTTTTTTGAAGTTAACTTTATAAAGCTCTGCGCAAAATTGCATGTTTCTCTTTCATCTAGAGCGTTTCAAGAGGAACATCACATTGAAGTCACTTATACTGTATGCCACATATTTCTTCACCAAAAAACATTTGTTTATCTTTCAAAAGCCCTAAACTATGGTGTCTGTGTTAAAGGCTCACATAAAAACTTATGTCCAGCTTTCTGCACATAAAAAGTTATCTAAGCCTACAAAATGTGTCCTTGGCTCTGTGAACTGTTTTGCAGTGGCCTCACTAAAACACTATGCAGAGTTTTACATTTTTTATTATTTCTGATTTTTTTTATTAATACTGGGAATTTCAAACTTTTGAATAGTTTGAATACACTATTCACTGTAAAAATCTCTACAGTACATGTATTCATGCAACTGAGCAAGCAGCAAGTCCAAGATTGCTTATAATCAAGCTGTGCTTGCTGGTTTGATTACACTCACGTGAATTTATTCATAATAAATATATAATCTCAATAAAACAGTCTGTTTGCTTAGCTTGAGTTGGAAATAATCATGAATTGATAATTAACCCATAGTATTCATTAATAGTTTTATAACTGGTTTATCTTTCGTCTATCTTTCGTTGGATTATGCTGAGCTTGCAGTCATTTCCCACATATTTAATATCTATTATCGCTCCAATGTCTGATTTGTGATTAAAATCATCTTTGAGGCTAGGACCTTTTATGTTATGAGAATCGTGACATTCAAATATTTTTGTATAATTGACTGTTGTTCCAGTCAACTGATTTTCTACAGAGCTAGTTTCGTATCTCTCATATCTTATGGTCTTCTTTTTTCTCACATAATAAAATAATTTCAACTCAAATCAATATTTCATGTCACTTATTTATTTACTGTATTTCAGTTATGAGAAATCATAGCAAAAATGAATATTACAGTCATTTTTCATGGCTCTCTGGAATTTATGATTCTGATTAGCTGAAGGCAATCAAATATTTTTACATAATTGACTGTTGACCAAGGCAACTGATTGTCTACATAGCAATTTCACATCTCTCATCACCCTATGGCCTTTTTTCTTGCATAATAAAATCATTTCAACTCAAATCAATTTTCCATGTAATTTATTTATATCTACTTTATTTCAAGTCTGTGAAAACATACCAAAATGTATATTATAATAACTTACATGGCTCTGGAATACAGTGCCCTCCACTAATATTGGCACCCTTGGTAAATATGAGCAAAGGCGGCTGTGAAAATAAATCTGCATCATTGATCTTTTTGATCTTTCATTCAAAAAATCACAAAAATTCTAACCTTTCATTGAAGTAAAGCAATTAAAAGTGGGGAGAAAATAAATGTTTTTCTCCAGTGCATGTTGGCCACAATTATTGGCACCCCTAGAAATTCTTATGAGTAAAATATCTCTGAAGTATATTCCCGTTCATATTTACATTAGCACACCAGGGTGACTAGGAGCATGAAATTGTCTAGCCATGACTTCCTGCTCCACAGGATTATAAATATGAGGAACACAAAGGCCAAATTCCCTTAATCACCCAGCACAAGGAATAAAACCAAAAAATAGTTCTGATGTGAAAAACAATATTATTGAGCTTCACAAAATAGAAAGTGGCTGTAAGACAAGAGCAATCAACTAAAGATGTTAAAAATCTGCCTGGAAGAGGACGTGTCTATATTGTCCTAATGCACGGTGAGGAGGAGAGTTTGAGTGGCCAAAGACTCTCCAAGGATCACAGCTGGAGAATTGCAGAGATTAGTTCAATCTTGGGGTCATAAAGCCTAAAAAAAATATCAAACAGCCCTTACATCACCACATGTTGTTCGGAGAAAAATTCTCCTCGCTCATCCAAAAACAAACTCCAGCATATTCAGTTGTCAGACACAACTGGCATTTCAAATGGCACTGGCTTCTATGGTGAGATGAAACATAAAAAAGAGCTTTTTGGCAGCAAACCCACCAGATGGGTTTAGTACAAACAGGGATAAAAAGTACCCCATGCCCACTGTTAAATATACTGCTGGATCTTTAATGATGTGGGCCTGTTTTTCTGGCAGAGGTCCTGGACGTCTTGTTCAGAAGCATGGAATCATGGATTCTATCAAATACCAACAGATAAAAAATCTAAAGCTGACTGCCTCTGTTAGAAATTTTATAATGGGCTGTGGTTGGATCTTCCATAAGAACAATTAATACAAAACAAACATCAAAATCAACACAAAAATGGGTCACTGAGCACAAAATGTAGCTTTTGCCATGGCCGTCCCAGTCCTCTGAACTGAACCCTGTAGAAAATGAGTGGAGTTAACTGAAGAGAAGCAGCACCAACATGGAGCTGTGAATCTGAAGGATCTGGAGAGATTCTGTATGAAGGAATGGTCTCTAATCTCTTATCAGGTGTTCTCCAACCTCTTCAGGCATTATAGGAGAAAACTCAGAGCTGTTATCTTGAGAAAAGGACATTGCAATAATTGGGTGCCAATAATTGTGGCCAACATGAACTAGAGAAACCATTTATTTCACAATGAGATTTTCCCTCCACTTTCAATTGGTGTACTTCAATGATAGGTTCAAAATTTGTGAATTGTTTGAAGGATAAACAATGCAGACTGATTTTCACAGCCGCCTTTGCTCATATTTACCAAGGGTGCCAATATTAGTGGAGGGCACTGTACATAATTCTGATTGGCCAATCATGACATTCAAATGTTTTTTGCATAATTGACAGTTGTCTACTGATTTTTTACACAACAAATTCCATATCTCTTGTCACCTTATGGTCTTTATTTTCTCATATCATAAACTCAAATCCATATTTAATTTCACTTATTTATACTTACCATATTTCAACTATGAGAAATCCTAACAAAATTAATATTGTAATAATTTACACGGCTCTCTGGAATGCTTCATTCTGACTGGCAAAATGATGGCATTCAAATATTTTTGCATAATTGACTGTTTTTCCATGCAGGCAACTGATTGTCTGCATAGCTCTTTCATGACCATATGGTCTTTTTTCACATAATAAAATAATTTAAACTCAATCATTTAAATCAGTGTATCATGTTCTTTTTTTAATTTATATGCTAAGTAGCCATTTAATAAATGGCATAATGCTTGGCGGTACATTATCTCTATGTTATGATTTAAAGATTAACACTTGTAATTTCATTGCTGCACATATGTTTCTTTTTTCATCACATCTCTAGTAAAACGTATATCTTCTATGGCACTGTTTACATGTGTCTTGCAGTTGCAGTGATCAGTGCTGAACAAAAATACGATGAAAAAGACACGACATGGTTGTCATTCTCCTTTTATTATCTAAATCTGTAAGAGCGATGCATGTAACATTAGTCCGCAATTTGAGGTTTCCAGCAGTTTGAATGGTGAGAATGATTCTAGCACCCATCATCTAGGCAGGAGATGAACAAATTTAACGCAAAAGAGCCCTACAGTGCTTTGCTCCGCACTTCAAAAGATCTCGCCTGTCTGCATGAGCGCTAACCTCCAATCAGAGTCACTCAGATTGCCAATCTTTGTCACTTGGCTGTTAGCGCAGAACCAATGTGGCAGCGCTCATTTGGACACAGTTAGGGCTGGATATCATGAGGTTGACACGGCACGTTTGGAAAGCCTCCTACATGCCATCAGTCACGTCTTTACAAAAAGGTCCAAG
Source organism: Tor tambroides (assembly GCA_021397915.2). Taxonomy (NCBI): domain Eukaryota; kingdom Metazoa; phylum Chordata; class Actinopteri; order Cypriniformes; family Cyprinidae; genus Tor; species Tor tambroides. The sequence continues at coordinate 154 of JAFVLL020005690.1, read as the reverse complement.
GATAGCTTTGTTTATATTTCCAATTGAATTTCTCCATTTTGATTTGCAAACACTGCAACACAAAAGCCCTGGCTGCGCAGGGGACAGATTTATCCCTTTAATATGAGAGGCCTGACAAACTTTTACGTAACGGATCCTTTAGTGACACACTGGC
>JAFVLL020005687.1:0-19182 GCA_021397915.2 Tor tambroides | reverse complement strand
AAGGCCCAAAGTCCCACCCCCGGCCGCCATTCACATGCCACGCTTACCCTACATATGTATATGTATTGTTGAGTGTATGATGCATTAAAAAAGTGCGTCACACTTTTTTAATGCAAATTTCCTTTTTGGCTGATGTCTCCAAAAGCCTGCCATCAATGTCCAATAGGCTATATGTCGAACGTCACCTGACCAAACCCGGAAAACAGGTTTAATCGCTTCTGCTTGTCGGAGAATGCATTAATAGCAGTATTTAATAATGGCGATATCAATGGACTTTTAAGGTAATCAGTTAAAGTAGCTAGCTGTTTATATTGTTCACATTTTATTTGACTTTTATATATAAATGTTTGTGAAAAGAATAAAAATAAAAAACTTTTATATATCAATCCACATACATGATGGACATTGGTTATGATTAACTTTAGTGTCTACTTTGAAGGTATCTTGAGTAAAACAGCTTCATATTTAACGAGGCATATGCAAAACGCGTGAACCGGAAGCAATGAGACCTGGTTAGCAGAATACGGAAGTCTGTTGTGCATATAGCCTATTCCAAATGAATCTACATTTTAAGTGACATTTATTCATATTTTAGAAAGATTTAATCATCTCAGAATGTTTTCTCTCCTTCTATTTTTTCTAGTTTAGTCTTTATTCTGCCAGTACCATTCAAGCCTGTCTGACAGAGCACTTTTCTGGACTCAGCAGTCAATAATCTTTACAAATCTGTCTAACCCCTTAGTTCTGGATATATCCAGGACACCCAAGAAATCCTCTTGTTGCCTACATCCTTTCTGTCACTAAATTGTTTAGAAGATTACTGAAAGACTAAACTGGATTTTGAATTTATTTTATCATCCAGTAACATAAGTTAATTATAGACCCATTCCAAATTCTACATTTATGGCAGAAATTTTGATCAGAATTTAGCCTTAGCACAAAGACTGCACTTGTCAGAGTTACAAGTTGATTTTATCACCTTATTGTGGTTGCATCTCTCTTCTAGTACTATTCAATCTTAGTGCTGCCTTGGACACCAAAGATCATGCCATTCTCTTGGACAGATTAAGAGTATTACATTAGCAGTTGTGGACAAGCATTATGATGTTTGTTTGATCGCCTACTATTTTGTGTGAAAGATGAACTGTCAAATCTAACACAAATGAAGAATGGAGTGCCACAAGGCTCTGTATTAGGCCCTCTGTCATTTTCATTTTACGTGAAACTTTAATGGGAAACAACAAATTTGGTTCCATTATTAAGCTTATGACAGCTCTATATTTACTATATAATCTGCATATAAATTATCAGAATGTATTTTGTATGATAAAACATTATTGGCAGAATGAAAAAAATGTGAACATTCTGTAAGACTAGATTATTGAAATGTATTACTTGCTGGATGTCCTGCTGTAATAAACAAGATCAGCTGGTTCAAAAAGCTGAAGATAAAGCTCCTGCCAATCCAAAAAATCATTTGATCATTTCAGTCTCATCTGAACAGTTTAAGCAGCACTTTCAGTTCAGATTATTTTTGAATGTCACATCTGAAGCAGCTGTTACTGAACTATGGAGAAGTTCACAACTAGACTGAACCAATCACAAACATAACTCGTGTGAATGCAACTATTACACTTTTTATATGCACAAAGGTATAAAAAAATACAATTGTTAATATTTTCATTCCAGTTAAAAGTAAAGGATACATTCCGAGGATAACAGCTTCCAAACATTTGATTGGTAGAGATTCTCTTGTCATTTCCTTGGCAATGTCCATCAATCTGAAAAACAATTAATAAAAATTAATTAAAAGTATTCTAAAAAATATTCTCCAAACAAGGTCCATTAAGAATAATCAAATGTACTGAATATAGTAAGACTTCTATCTGTGCCATTTAAAATATTGATTATTAATATTATTTATTGTTTCTGGAAATCATTATCCCATTGTATTTCTACTTCCTTAAATTCAAATGACAATTCTGCATTCTGTTTGCTACCGAAATTCAAATTTGGAATGGAATTGTAATTTAAAAGGCTTCATTAAAGGATAAAGCTTTAAGAGAGGAGACAGATGTGTGGATGGGTCTTACGCTGTGAGCGGCCTGTTCTTCTTGATCTCAAAAAACTGTGTTCCAGTGTGATTGTATCTGACAGACAATGTTAAGCTCAGAATACTGTCAGGAGACAAACAATGCACTATAAAAAGTCAACCACTACATCAACGTTTACAGGCAATAACCTATATTATGAGTGAAATATATCATGAGAATTATTCAGAATATATATACAGAGAAACTCTTATGTTACAAAAATTTCATGTAACAAATAGTTGTGACATACATTGTGCCAGCACACACAATGTTTCATTGTTCTTGACATTAGCTGATATTTCAGCTGTCATCATCATCAGTGTAGAAAGAACTGAACTCTCATGGCCTAAATTCCATCTGCCTACAACATAACAATGAACTGAAATCACTAATAAAATGTAATGGACAACAGTCCCCAGACCCAAAGTCTCTGTTCACTGATAACCACGTGTCTTTTTGCTGTCAAATCTTGACTGATTTTTCTCAATGTCAGAAAAACTGTAGTCATATTTCCAGATGAACACTTACTGGACTGAAGCAGCTCAGCTTTACTTGATTCTCCATCAAGCATTTTTTAGTCTCAAATCTGATCATCAGGATCTTTTGAGGAGCGTTTGTTTCCAGAAGCTTTACTTTCACTGTTCCTCAGCTGAGGAATGATCTTCATCTCACATCTTCTGAGGAGCCTTTATTTCTTCATCTCTCAGTCAGCATTGGATTGCATTGCATTATATGTTATATTGTATGTTTGGATCATTTCAATCTCATCTTACTAAGACTAAGTAAACTGTTCTATTAAAAAAAAAAATACAGGGATAAATCACACAAAACTGTTGTTAGGCTTCCTCTCGTTTAAGAGAGTCATACTGCTGAAGTCTCCACTCTTCAGAACTCCGTCTTTGGTATGTAGGTTCTTTGTGAGCCTCACTAACTGCCTCTGGCGTTGAGTGTAGCTAGGTCTCCTCTCGCTTTAGAGAGTCGTTATGCTGAGACCTCCACTCTTAAGAGTTCCCCTACCAGGAATGATCATTGTTAGGCTTCCTCTTGTTTAGGAGAGTCATCCTGCTGAAGCCTCCGCTCCGCAGAGCTCCGCTGAGGCAGTATTAATGTGTAGGCTCTTTCTCGAGCCTCACTAACTGCCTCTAGTGTTGAGTGTAGCCAGGTCTCCTCTCATTCTAGAGAGTTGTTATGCTGAGACCTCCACTCTTAAGAGCTCCTCAACTAGGGCTGAGTGTTGTTAGGCTTCCTCTTGTTTAAGAGATTCATACTGCTGAAGCCTCCACTCTTCAGAACTCCGTCTGTGGCAGTAATATGAGTATGTAGGTTCTTTTTGAGCCTCACTAACTGCCTCTGGCGTTGAGTGTAGCTAGGTCTCCTCTCGCTTTAGAGAGTCGTTATGCTGAGACCTCCACTCTTAGAGTTCCATACTTTGGTGGGTGAGCTAGTCTATGATGTTGGCAAGCTTTGAGCCTGCTTGTAGAGGTTTGTAGCTTGGGTCTGGCCAAAGCAATTTCGCTGGGGCAGGGATGATGTTCCTTGAGTCTTTGACTTATGGAATCCAGTTATTTGGGCACTCATCCCTCAGCATGGCGGCATTGGTAGATCGTTCCCCTAGCGCCCACTAGCGGATGCAGCGTGGAGTTCCCTTTCGAAAGGGACACATGTAACCATGGTTCCCAGAGAATAGGGAACAAGACGCTGTGTCTCTTTGCCATGCTTCAGGCATTCCTGCTTGCGTCTCCTTCAGACAAAAAAGAGGATGACGTATTCTGCAGGTTTTATACCCACAGTCTCTCTATTTGTTATGTCATAGGCTGCCGCCTGCCAATGTCAAGTTCATTGTCGTTTTTTCATTCATGCTTCAGACAGTCGGCGCCAATAGCCTTGTGGTTAGTGCGCCAACGTATAGCCCAACTGTGCTCACGGCGACCCGAGTTCGATTCCCGTCTCGAGGTCCTTTGCCGATCCCTCCCCCTGTCTCCACCCAGTGCTTTCCTGTCTGGGGAAGTCATGGCCTAATGGTTAGAGAGTTGGACTCGTAATCCAAAGGTTGTGAGTTCGAGTCTCGGGCCAGCAGGGATTGTAGGTGGGGGGAGTGAATGTACAGCGCTCTCTTCACCATCAATACCACGACTGAGGTGCCCTTGAGCAAGGCACTGAACCCCCAACTGCTCCCCAGGCGTGTGTGTGTGCACTTGGATGGGTTAACTGCAGAGCACAAATTCCGAGTATGATACCATATTTCACGTCACATTTTTCACCGGTCACGCTGAAGGCGTTCCCCTAGAGCCCTCTACTTTCAAGTACATGATTTTTTGGGTGAACTGTTTTTTAAATCAATTCATGATGGAAGCCTGATTCCTGACTAGTGTGCATGATAGAGTCTAGACCAGTGTAATACTGCAGTAGTGAACTCCTCACTGACATGTTATAAAATTCATAAAGCATGCAGTAACTATATGAAATGACTGATTGATCAAGACTGACATCAAGTGACTGTAACTGTGACACTGTGCATGAGGAGCAACTTTAGCCCATCGATGTCCCTCCTGAAAGACGAGTGTGAAAGGATACTGCAAGTCCCTGATGTATCGCTGTATGGCTTCCAGGCGCTGGGGAATACTGCTGTTGGGCTGGAATGTAGGCACACTTGGTACTGGAATCTACAGAGTGAAAGAAGAGTTAACAGCTGGACAATGACATCACGTTCATTTTGATTAATGAGAGACCATGATATATGGATATATGATCTGATCAGTCCACAAGGGATGAATTAAAGAAATAAAGCCAGTGAGACAGATGGAAAGCAGTCTACAAACCACTGGGATATTACTGATACCACTAATAGAGTGCTGCATGGATGATGTATTTCTATAGGCCAAAACCCGGAAATGAGTTCTAATTTTAGCACTTCTGGTTCCATCGTTGTTAAGCTGATGAGTTTTTTGAATGGGCTTTTGGTTAAATGCCTAATATAAGGTCTGTGGTGAACATAAGCTCAAGATATTTTCATGTTGTATTCTACAACATAAAATACATCATTAAAACCCCCTAACAAGTGTCTAAATGGGACAACAGAAGTTGTCAGGACATTAGTCTTTTACTTGTATTTAGGCTTGAAAATTCATAAAGGTTTTGTTTATTTGTGAAGATTATCATGATGAACAAAACACGTAAAAATAGGCCTCGGCAATAAAATGGTATCAGTATTTATTGGCAGTACACCTTCATCGATAACAACAGAAAAAAATGTTCGGTATAGTGCACTTTTTGTATTAAGCTATGCATAAACACATGATGCTATTTTATTCATAATTGTTTATGCAGTTTCTGGAATTATATTTGATTTAGTTTAGACGTTATTATGCACTTTATATATATATATATATATATATATATATATATATATATATATATATATATATATATATATATATATATATATATTAGTCATTATTTCACTGCTTTGAATAAACAATTTAATGCGGTGCATTATTTCACTTATTTTACCCTCCTGTGGCCTTGGGGTACAGGCCAAAAAGTTTCCTTAACACTAATCTGCATATAAAATATATTTGTTTAAATTATATTTTGTGTTTAACTGTTAAAACAAAAATAATTTGTTATTTGTCTTAAACTGGGTAAATTAAAAATACAGTGGTTAAATTGAATTTTTTTTCTGCTGCTTTTTATAAAAATATTTTTATACATTTTTTCAATAATTACCAATACTGACTGATATGAAATATTATATGGTGATATAATTTAGCTATATAGCCCAGCCCTATGTAAGAATCACACACTTTTTTTGGGCACGGAGCTTATGTTCTGCAATACTCCAAAAGCCAATGGAAAAATCCAGTTGGGTTTTTGTGGATGAAACCAAGGTAATGTGAACTTACAGGACTGCATACCAAAACACATAATTGCTGCAGTGCTGTATTATAAAGTTTTTGTTGTCTCTCTTTTGCTTCAGTGCTGGAGCTTCACGGTGAGCAAAACCTGATCGCATCCTTTGTCTGAAATTTTTCAAAAACCAAGTTTTCCAAGTTTTTCAATGTGGTCTTAGACTTTTGGGCCATAATGTATTTAATTGGCCATGAGAAAAACATCTTAAATTCACAGTTGAATGCAGTGACTTACAGATCAATTTTCTTGGATTTTAGCTGGGTTTTTGTGATGCAAACTTATGGGTTGGTCTACAAAACTACATCATCACTGCAGCACTATATTATAAAACACCAGTGTTGGGCTAGTTACTCAAAATTTTTTTATTTATTATGCATTACTAATTACTCTTTTCAAAAGTAATATTATTACATTACTTATTAATTTTTGGCAACAGTAATGTTACACTACTAGTTACATTACTTCTCTTTCTGAAATGTTACTAACAATATATTTCTGCCTCATCATTTGACTAAAATCCGCACTAGATCGCATTCAGAAGTTACAAACGCTCAATGGTGACATTTAAGTAAAAGCGTTAAAAGTATTATTCTCATTGTGTAGCTTGAAATTAACAGTTGCTATACATAATTTCTCTGTTACCCATATACAATTATATTTCATGATGTACTATATTTTATCAAAAGAAATCACATAAATTCATAAGAAAATGTTTCGTTTTCTAAAAAAGATTTTTAATTCTAGTAATACAATTTATATCAGGATCAGAGTGATGTGGGTGGGCACGCCATATAACGCCAGAGTAAAATAATGCCATAACTTACACATCAGTGTTCAGATCATCTTTTCTCTTGAAAAAAATCAATGAAATGGCACTATTTCCATCCGCTGAATGTAAGCGTTTCCATATTCCAAGCTTGCCTGATGCACTGGTGAATTCATGTGTTCATGAGTCATGATGAACATTATGAAAAAAAATCTAGGAATTACTGGATCGTTGGATTTCAAATCAGCAGGGCATCAAAAGTAACGAGCTGTTTTATGGATGGTAGCTGTAATACTATTACTGAAATCTTATTAGTAATTAGTTACACTACTAGTTACTGAAAAAAGTAGTATTATTACTGTAACTAGTTACTGCCCAACACTGTAAAACACAGCCTGACACAGCCAGCTAGTTTCAATCATATCACCAGCATAACAATTTAGATCAATTTTAGGATAGAATTATGAATCATGAATGTCTCATTATTTGTTGTGTGTCTTTTTTGCTTTACTGACAGCAGCACTGGAGCTTCATGTTGTCCAGCATGATCTGAGATGATCCAAAGAGCATTTTAAGCTTCAATGGAAGAAGAACATCTGACCGTCTTTACAGAGTCTAGACAAAAAGCAGGGTCTTTCTTAAAGATTTCATGATTTTCTTTGTTTGAAATATTTCAGAAAAGTTTCTCAATGTGATCTCAGACTTTTGAGTCTTAATGCATTTAATTGGCCATGAGTAAAAAATCCTAAAGTCACAATTAAATGCAGTGATCTATTTTCCTCATTCAAAAGGCCCTTCAGAAGAACATTCACTCACTGTTTTGACACATTTCTCACTGTGAAAGCTCTACCTTGGGGAGGTCGCTGGTTCCCCGTATCCTCTTGGCCACCGCTTCTCCAGCCGGATGGATGCGGGCGACATGTTTCCACATCTGCTCCCAGGTCTCCTCGTTTACAGGCAGACCCCCCCTATTAATAATGAAGGGGATCCCTCCATCCCGCAGATCTTCTCCTTCGTCCTCCTGCTCCTCGTCTCGCTCCTCGACTCCCTCCAGACTGAAAGCAGTCCGCAGCATTTTCAGCCCCACAGAACTCAAACAAGTCCTGATTCCTGGCTTCTTGTGGATGATTCTCAATTTAGAAATTGCTGTGGGCCCCTAGAAACCTTCTGACCTCTGGGTCCACCGGCGGGATGGCTGGGGTGTCCGAACACAATCTGACCCCCAGCCACAACTCTGTCAACATATATCAACTAGCATACTAGTTCTGACAGTATGCACTTCAAATACAACTTTTAACTTCTGTTGTTTATCAGTTATAAAGTCATAGGTTACAAAGACTCTGATCACAGCTGATGCTTACAGTAACACCAGACTGACTCCCATCTGTTTTAAACACAAACCAGCGTGTCAGATTAGAAACCAACAGCATTTCATCTCACATCAAAGATTTAAATGTAACACTCGACCACGGAGAACACAAAAGTCACGTGGACGTGTTTAAATGCAGGTTTATGTGATGAAAATGAGCAGCTTTACAGACAATGCGAGGGCAGCCGCTCCTCTGACGTCATCAGACCGCTGTCCGTTCGTCGCTTTCGGTCACGTATCTAAACACGACACGATGCAGTACTGTGGTTTTCAGAGTCCAGCTTCATTTTGTGTCGGTGTACGGTGTCCATCGCCCTGCCGCTTCACAGATCCCGTTATACGACGCTGATTGTGATGCCCGATTCATGAACGACTCGCTCTTACAGAATCCTTTAAAAGATTCGGTCGAACCGATTCGCGAAGCGTTTGTGGATCACCGGACTGTGTGGTTTTGTATTCGTCAGGGTAAAACTGAGATTGAAACAATATTATTATATTTGAAGGTAATACAGTTAAGAAATGGCATTATTTTAATCGGTTGTTAATTATTATTGATGATATTAATAATGATTAATACAATATCTGACACAGATATAACTTAAAATTGTTGTTTAACTTGTTTTTTTTTTTGTTGTAAATTATTGTCAAAAGGAAAGTACAATTCCACGCGGAAACTTTTTGGGAATGCTTTTGAATTCATAATGCTGTTAATGATAATAATAACAATAATAGTTTCATTGTAACAACATTTGACGCAGCTAGCCTAAAAATTAACAAACTGTGTTAGACGACAATTTTATGACAAAAAAATGAGGCAAAATTCCACGCGGAAACTTGCGAAGCCTTTTCAGCGGTGAATCAGTTCACTGAAACGAATCATCCAAACGAACCGATTGGCTAAAATGATTCGGATTCGCCGGCGCTGAAGACGTGGTTGACTCTCCCAAATCCCTGGTTTGATGCGCATGCGCATAATGATCAGATTAGTGCTTGGCAAAGACATCTTCAATTAAAGTTCGTGAAGAAAAAAATCAATTGTTCTTACTGGGTTGTTACAGAAAATGAATGCATTAAAATGTTTATAAATACTGAATTGTAGGCTAGGCATATTCAACTGTATAATTAATTATTGGTGGGTTTTCACAGAACACACACAAATGCATCAGTTTTTGAGAAAAGCCAGTGCAGACGAAATAATTTAAATCCTGGCGAGACTGACTTCAGTGGCTTTTTAGCAAATAGTAAACAGAAGAATTATTAAACACGAAACAAAACAGGGTTGCAACACCGCAATTAAAGAATCATAAAATTACAACATTAAAAATGATCTCAACATCAGTGTGACATTTTGCCTCACCTTCTTTAATTAAAAATGTGCATCAGTCAGTGTCTGATATGGGTGCATGAAGCATAAAAACACCTCAGAAGCAAGTCTCAATTCTATGACGGTTTCAGAGTACAGAAATTGGAGAAAAACAAATGAAAATATAAAAACAATCTCTAAACAAAACATACACACACACACACAAAAACATCTTTGGTTGCACTTGCTTTAGAAACATGCACATGTCAATGCAATACAGCAGCAGAATGCAGTGACTACAGCAACACTGGAGCTGAGGCAGTTTCTGCAGTGTTCTCTGACCCGAAGCCGTCTGTGGCAGGACAGATCAGTCTCAGAGACACACTTTCAGTCAGAACTCAATGTGAAAGTACCTTCGCTCCACAGATTTGCATAAACGGTGTCGTTCTCCAATATTTGGCAATATACCCTACCAGTCAAGCTTCTGAACAGTAAGATTTTTGATGTTTTTCAAAGAAGTCTCTTTTGCTCACCAAGCCTGCATTTATTTGATCCAAAGCACAGCAAAAACAGTAACATTTTGAAATAGTTTCACCATTTAAAACAAATGTTTTCTATTTGAATATTGAAAGTGTAATTTATTTCTGTGATCTGCAGCTGTATTTTCAGCATCATTACTGCAGTCTTCAGAGTCACATGATCTTCAGAAATCATTCTAATATGCTGATTTACTGCTCAAGAAACATTTTTTCAGGATTCTTTGATGAATAGAAAGATCCAAAGATCAGCATTTATCTGAAATAGAAAGCTTTAACATCATACGCTAAATATTTTATTCAAAAGCTTGGAGTTAGTGTATATATTTATTTATTTATTTTTTGGGAAAGAAATTATAAAAAATAATACTTTTATTTAGCAAGGATGCTTTAAATTGATCAAAAGTGATGATAAAGACATTTTTATTGTTACAAAAGATTTCTATTTCAGTTAAATGCTGTTCTTCTGAACTTTCTATTCATCAAATAAACCTGAAAAATTCTCTTTGCTGTTTTCAACAATAATAATAATAATAATAATGTTTCTTGAGCAGCAAATCAGCATCTTAGAATGATTTCTGAAGATCATGTGACACTGAAGACTGGAGTAATGATGCTGAAAATACAGCTTTGATCACAGAAATAAATTACAGTTCAACAGATATTCACATAGAAAACAGCTGTTTTTTTTTAGTAAAAATATTTCACAATTGTACTGTTTTTGCTGTACTTTGGATCAAATAAATGCAGGCTTGGTGACCAGAAGAGATTTCTTCAAAACATTAAAACTTTTGACTGGTAATGTACAAGAATGCTAAAGAAATGAAAATACAAGAAATTCAGTAGTTTTGACACACGATGTGCACGCACAACAAACATACTCTGATATCAATGTGAAATTACTGCAAAACGTTCACTCAACACATGAACTTTAGTTTACATCTCAGACGTCGTACAGAAGAAACCGAACATGCAAATGAAGAAAACAGCACCATCTCAGTCCCATCTCGTGTTTTGTCTTCATTCACACATGAAGTAGCTTTAAAGTGTTTATAAGAATCTTTGACTGAAACACATCAGTTGCATAGGAAAGACAAAACACTGTACAAAAGACATTAACACTGATACACTGAAGACAAACTAATAACAATTTCATCTCATTATAAAAGAGCATCTAAAAACATGTAAAACAATGTTGTGTTGAACGTTAAATATGAAAGCGTTATGTTTATGAACTGTTTATGACACTTGTCTTACATTCATTCTGGAGGGACTGTCTCATGATTAAACTGACGTTATTCAATGTTGTTCCCAGATAAAACACTCTGTTTATGTCCATACACACAGCACTGAAAGATCCGGAGCGCTTTGGCTTGACATTAGCAGCATGAAAACTCATACAGTCTTTGGTTATGAAAAGGCACTACTGATTTTGGCAAAACTCCTCAATCTGGCTGGATTTAGCACTGAACACACTCAGCGTAAGCACTAATAACTCAAGCGTCTGACTGGTCTCTCACGCCACCTGATGGTTCTGACTGATGTCCTGAAGTCCAGCATCTGCTCTGAGGCTCTGAATGGCTCTCCACAGCCTCTCGTTCTCCTTCAGCTGATCGTTGAGCTGACAAACAAACATTTACATAAAGAACAATCATGTCTAGTTAGCGTGGAATAACACATTCAGCTGAACATGAGATTTGTGGAATATTAAACCATTAATGACACATTTCTAGATCCCTGCTTCAGTTGTTCATAACCAACACAACACTTAGAACGACAGTTCAGCCAAAAGTGAAAACTAGCTTTATCCAAGATTAGGATGAGTTTGTTTGTTCATCAGGTTTGTAGAAATGTGTCTCAGCAATGGATGCTCTGCAGTGAATGGGTGCCGTCAGAATGAGAGTCCAAACAGCTGATAAAAACATCACAATAATCCACACCACTCCAGTCCATCAGTTAACATCTGGAGAAGACAAAAGCTCAAACAAATCCAGCATTAAGATGATTTTAACTAAAACATAATCCATAATAACTCTTCCTCCAGTGAAAAAGTGCATCTCCTGTTGTCTCTCACATCAAAATCCAGCCACATATTTGTTTAGAGCTGTTTTGTCTTGTAAACGCTGCTTGATCTGTGCAGATTTCTCTCCTGATTCAGACCAGAACACTTTTTCACTGGAGGAAGAGTTATTATGGATTATGGACTCAGATTTGAGTTAAAAACATCTTAATGCTGGATTAGTTTCAGCTTTTGTCTTCTCCAGATGGTAACTGATGGACTGGAGTGGTGTGGATTATTATGATGTTTTTATCAGCTGTTTGGACTCTCATTCTGACGGCACCCATTCACTGCAGAGCATCCGTTGCTGAGACGCTGATGCAGAGACACATTTCTACAAACCTGATCAAGAAACAATAGTGCTCATACAGATTTAACTCACCTGTTTCTGTAAGAGCTGAATTTGGGCTTCCTGTCGGTTCACTGTTTCTCTGAGCTGTAAAATAAAACACAACTTTATTATATTCAAATATCTCAGGCCAACTATCATGCTCCTTGACTTTCACATATTGTGTTGAGTCAAAATATAACAATACATTTGCAGTTCGCCTCTCTCTTATGGGGAAAGAGTACTTTTAAGGGAAATGACTTTTTTCCAAATGAATTCACTTCCATTTTTTAAACCAAATTTCACATTCATAAATGCAAGCTTTCTAATACAAAAAACTTTACAAACTCTAGTTTTGTTGACTGAAGGCTGTACATAGTATTAAAAATGCTTTGAATAAGAAATCTAAAGATTTTAAAAATGTGTGACCTCAACAAAGCATTTATTTGATATTTTTATACCCAGCTGTACACTTATTCTGCTTTGTATATTATTAACCCTCCTGTGACAGATGAAAACAATCTCTGCATCCACTAATGCCTAACTCCTTTTTATATATGATGTACATATATCCAGTGAAGCCACAGGAAAGGATTTGTGAATGGCAGATGTAGTATATCCAGATTACATTCATACTATACTGAACATACTTTTTTAACGCTCATGAAGTAAGTGCTAAATCAAATGTAGTACCTACTAGCATGTGATTTCGGACGCAGCTAATGTGTTATAAAACCAGGTTTAAGATGTTAAACATGTTTGAAATCCTGCAGCTGGATGGAATCACAGTCCCAATGAAAAACGTTTGTGTCCATCAGAGTTTTTTTTGTATCATTGAGATTTTTATCTCAGTGATACTTTATTTACTTTATATTAGTATCTCAAAAGACATGCAATATCCATTTATATGATTGATTTAATGCATTGACACTATCAGATGAGAACAAAACTCATCTGAAGCTGCTTGTACAAAGCACTATAGAAATAAAGGTGACTTGAACTATTAGTTTTTATTCATATTTTATTTATTTTTATCTGTAATATTTTATTTATTATTTTTGTATATTCTCTATTTTCAATTTAATTTTAGTTAAAGTTTGTCATTTTGTTGTGTTTTTCTTGATGTTATTCTTATTATTCCTAAATGTCTATATAGTTTTTATTAATTTTAATTTCAGTTTTAGTTATTTTAGTACATCTAAATAAAAATAAAAAAGGCATTAGCTGAAATAAACTTGGCACTAGATTAAAATATTTTTTTTTTTTAGTTTTTTAAATATATTTTAAAATATTTTTTAAAGTTCATTTTATTTCAAGTAATGAAATATATATATTTTTTAATTAATCAGTTTTTTTTTATTTTTACAATTATTTTTATTTTATTTTAGCTTCATTTTAGCTTACAGTTAACTATAATAACCCTGGTGACTGAGCAAAGTCTGCAGGCCGGCTCTGATTTCAGATCAGTGCTAGAGGAGTGTGAAGCGTGTGTGAAGCGTACGTGTTTAATCTCGATGCTCGCCCCACAGCAGCTCTGCTCAGAGCGTCCCGTCTCCACACCGTTCATCCGCTCGTAATCCACACATGCAGTCGGCTGCAAAGCAAACACAACACAGCGATCTGAGACGCAGCTCACTCCTGAGGAGACCATGAGGTAGAGTCAGAATACACTCTGGTACCATGAGGCTCTTCCCGGCGGCGGCGGCGGCTTTGAGCTGGTCCAGCTCCTCATAGGGCAGCGTGGCGCTCTCAGTGTAGGAGTTCGTCAGCGGGTCGATGGAGTCCTGTGAATCCTCAGGCATAGGGATGAACTCAGCGTCCAGCAGCTCCTGCAGGCACACAGAAAGAGCTGCTGCTAAACACACTCAAGTTTGGCTGTAGGGCTTTATTAAGAGCTTTTTAAGACCAAGTGAAGACAATGTAACCCTTTGGGCTTCTTTGGCTGAAAAATGTTACATTTTGAAATGTTAAAATTTGCTGATTCGTCAGAATGAGATGACACTTGGTGAGGATGTGAACACGCACACAAAAAAAAATCATGGACATGATTCGGATATGTTAAAGCAGCGTTTCCCAACACTGCCTTGACAGGCTGTCGAGTGTGCCATGGGAAATTATCAAAAACTTCCTATTACTCTATTATATTTCGTTATAAACCTCATAGTATGAGGTTTAGTCACAAGCTCTTTCCAATACTTTTCATTGGTTAAATATTTGTAAAACCCACAAATAGACATAACGATGACCAATAGCACTTATTTAAAATTTTGCTACCCTTTTGCTGCACCTTTGGCTCAGAATGCATTTTGAATCTCTCACTGCATTTTGCTACAATTATCACGTGCTATTATGATGAAAATGAAATCCCAAGTGTCCTACCCCTAAGTCTAAATGCATTTAGGAAAAACAGCATTTAATGATAATTTTGCTACAGTTTTTGCTTGGACATGTTAAACATATCTAGTCAAGTTGGGTAATACATTTTCATTTTAATTTTGCAACTTATAAAGCTTTAAAATCTGTTTTTAATTTGCATATTAAAACTAGTGTAGAAAATGGCAAACTTAAATTATATAATTGAATTTTCATTTTGCATTAAATATTGCACATATGTATGGGAAAATGTAAATTTAAATACAGAAATACATTGCCATTTTGCATATTACATTTCAAATTGAAGTTAGCTGCACATATGCTTCCATATCATAGCGTCACTGGATCCTCAAATTGCCAGTCAAACCTCATAACTCCACCCTGCCTCCATTCAGAATGAAGCGCTGCGAAGCACAGTTTGAAGACAGGCGTCTACTTCTTCGCAATGTAAGGGTAATTAAAGAACTGTTGTTTGAATAAGTACAGCATTTTCTTTACTCAAGAAAAACTGTCTATAAAGACTAATGTTTCTGTGTGTTTGAAGAGCGGAGAAGAGTCTTAGCATTTGCTATCGTTGTAGCCTTTTGTATATTTTATCCTGTGCATAGTGGTTAATTTTTTATATCATGAGATTTTGGCCAAATGTGTTAAACAACAAGAAAAACTGAGCGCCCATATAGCTACAATAAACTTTATAACCTGTAAGTGTAAACTGATGAAAATGTGATGCGATTAATGCACTGCCTCAGATTCAGCCGCTCTATTGACGGACAAACACCTCTGTCATTCGCTCGTCAAAAACCTCCTTATCTCCATTTGAGCATGATTTTCAGGAAATGTTCAGTCCAACTGTCTGATCATATAAAAAGCCAAAATACCAACTCTGACTGAAGCATTGTTTAATTATTGGGAAAAAAAAACAAAACTTCCCATTTTTTTTTTAGTGCTTAGTGGTGTGCCATGGGATTCATTTACTTGACAAAACTGTGCCACGCCAGAAAAATGTTTGGGAAGCACTGTGTTAAATGGTCAAAAATAAAAAGTAACACCTGATACCTTCACCACCAAAAATGACTGATATAGGAATTAAATGGGAAATACAAAAAAATGTGAATAAAATGTAATAGTGTAAATACTGCATAGTATCATAAAATCCCCTCAAAATTCTTTATAATATATTATTGAACAATAATTTATTAGACTAATTTTCCTGGGGGGGGGGGGGGGGGGGGGATAAATTTCAAGGCTTTGGTCATGAAGTACTGAGTATGAACCAAAAATGAAGAGGCCCAGAGGGTTAAGTAAAAAATTGAGGGGAACACAGCACGTCATATGCAAAAAACTGATGCTCTTCTTCAGTATTTTCGTCTTGTTTTCTGGTACAAACAGGGGCGTAGCAAGCTTTTCAAAAGTGCGGGGGATGGATGTGGTTTGTTAACAAATAAAAACGATGAATACAATGACAGAAGGGTACAAAAGGTATAACATACAAGATATAAAAAGCTTCCCATGAGTGATACTAGAAAAGTATAAAAACACACTCGGAACACATAGAAAATAAGTCAAAACTCTGTTGTGAAAATACACAACAGTAGACTTGCTAAAGAATCAGAATCAGAAATACTTCAATAATCCCAGGGGGAAATGATTTTTGTTACAAACTCCAGATATACAAACAACATATATTATACAAACAACATATATTAAGAACAAAATATAAACATATATAACTGTATACATATATAAATGCAACCAACAACAACAACAACAACAAGCAACTGACCAATGAACATATGACCAACTACCTCTCATTTAAAAGAAACAAAAGTGCTCTTTCTGCCCTCCTTACAGGAGACAAACTGTTTCAAACACAACAGGTAAGTATCCACAAAAGTATTCAGCTAATCAACAAACAATGCTCAAAATATCAAAATCAATTGCACTGGCAATAAACCCATAAATACACTGCTTAACAATGACAATTTGTCCCTCCTCCTCGTCAATTCCCTGCCTTCTTCATCACAGTTACTTTATACATTGCATGCCACATACATAACCGAATTTAGCTAGCTGCTGAACAATATCCCAATTAGCAATTAGCATTAGTCTAAAAAACGAAATATAATACAGAAAACACTCGACATGTCAACAAAACATAAACAGAACATCTTCCCAAACACATATCAAGCTTATTTAAAAACCTCGAAAGCATAAACACTCATTCAAAGTACCTGGAAAAGGGAGATGTAAATAACCATAACCATAAGTTCCCGCCTCCTCAGCACGAGCTGACCGATAAATCTAACACACCAAGAGAGGCGGGACTTAAGGCAGAACAGCCAATCATCAGCCGGTCACACTCAAAGCCGGTGTCATGTTTGAGAGGGAGGGGAGAGGAGGCAGCCGCAGCGAGCGCAGACACAGAGCGGCCAGAGAAACGGAGGAGCGACTGCTGTAAGGCGTTTGTGCAAAACTGCGGAAAAACTGCAGAAAAAGTGCGGGTGTTGAACCCTCTCACCGGGAAAAGTGTGGGTGTTAAAACACCCACATCCCCCACGGGTGCGACGCCCCTGGGTACAAATGTCTAAAAATTCTTAAATCCGGATAGATTTTCTGGAGATAAAAAAATGACGATGAGTCAGATTTACTAATCTTGAACCAGTGCAAACTTCTGGCATTAAAGACTACTGTCAGGATTTACTGAAGACACACAGTGACACATCAGCGCTGAAAAGACAAAAACACAGATATTTTTGCAACTGACCCCACTACATATTTATAAGTGTTTCCCTTTCAGACACAAGACTTATGTGAGGACAGCATTTACACGAATCACGCAACATGATTTGCTAAGGTTTGCGGTAGTTTGCTTTATTTAATGCCCAAAAAAAACATGTTAACCCAGTTTGCACTTGACATGACTGCAATAGTTGCTAATTTGCGGTTATTTTATGAGATTGCACTCTCATGCTAATTTGCCCTGTTCAGTAAATCTGGCCCTAAGTCTTGTTTTCTGAAAAAATGTATGAAAATTAAGTGAGTTTTTGCTTAAAACAAGAACAAATATCTGTCAGTGGGCTCAGAAAAATCTATTTAATTCACAGAAAAAACTCTTTTTCTTTATTTGTCTTACCTTTTTCTTTCCAGATTTCTTTATTTTTCTCACCAGATTTTATTCTTTTTCTTTTTTTTAAGCAAAACCCTCCTTAATTTAGATTTTGACTTCTTAAGTCATTTTGGCTTCCCTAGTAAATGTATCTTGATTTAAGGATGTTTAGATATTTGTACTGGAAAACAAGACAAAAATAGTGTGTGCAACACCTAATGCAAGGACTTTCTGAATGTAAGACTTTCTGCTCTGACTTAAGATCTTGGGCCAGTTTTGCTAAAGAGGGCAAATTAGCGCTAGAGCACAATTCCAAAACGATGGGTGTGGACATTAAAGAACACAGACGCAACATCTCATTTACATATCGACCAACACAATATACCAAGCGCAGTGCAAATTAGAGCAGTCGCAAACAAAGAATAAAGAAATAAAGAAGCCATAGTATATTGAAAAGAACCGGAGGCAAATAAATGAAGGGTTGAAGAAGTTTTGATAGCGCTGGTATTGAGTGACTCCTAGTTGAGGGTTCAAGTCATCTTTTATTTCCTGAAGCAAATTAAAAATAATGGCTTGGCAAGCGATATGTTGAGATAATGTGTTCTTCTGGCATTTCAAATAAATTAATATGTGTGGAAAAAATCCTCTCCTTCTAGCACGCGCTCTCTGTTCTCTGCTGTTCCTCCTCTAGCAACAATAACTGCAGCCATTTCAAGCACAAAATAGTTTAAGACATGCTTTTTTTGGGTGTTAAATAATGGCACAAATACCTATAATTTGACGAGCGCAAACGTTAGTAAATCTTGTTGCGTGATTCATTTGAATACTATAATCCCATAAATTTTGCGTCTGAAAGGGAAACTCCTTCAAATGCATATTCAATAAGGTCAGGTGCAAAAATAACTGTCCACGCCTTTTTAACGCTAATTCTTTACTGCACGTCTTTAGTAAAACCCGATAGTACTATTTTAACGCCAAAAGACGGTTTGCACTGGTGCAAGCTGTTAGTAAAACTGGGGCCCGTTTCAGAAAGGAGGTTAAGTGAAAACTCTGAGTATGTTAACCCTGAAATCAGGGAAACTCTGGGTTTTCCGTTTCAAAATGGGAGGTTTGTCAAACCCGGGAAAGCAGGGTAAGTCAAGCCCGTTTCTGAAAGAGAGGTAACATACTCAGAATCAGTTACCGCGGTAACTTACGCTGTGAACCTAACCTGGTCGGGAGCAGGTTTTCTTTGGTAAACCCATTGTTTCTTTCCGTCTCCTCCCCCTTTTTAAAGTGCAAGCGATGTTTTAATACCTCATTCATTCATTCACGCTGCAAAATTGCTTTTCTTACTATTT
>JAFVLL020005686.1:0-32620 GCA_021397915.2 Tor tambroides | reverse complement strand
CTGGCTTCCAGTTACATTTAGGACTGATTTTAAAGTACTTTTACTCGTTTATAAGTCACTCAATGGCCTAGGACCTAAATACATTGCTGATATGCCCACTGAATATAAACTTAACAGACCACTCAGATCATTAAGATCGAGTCAGTTAGAAATACCAAGGGTTCACACAAAACAAGGGGAGTCCGCTTTTAGCTATTATGCCGGGCACAGTTGGAACCAGCTTCCAGAAGAGATCAGATGTGCTAAAACATTAGCCACATTTAAATCCATGGATGTGCTCGTCCCGTAACAATGCGCTAAAACATGGGCGCACAAAGATTCCATTAATTATTTTACAGTAATTTTCTCATTATAATATGACAGACTTGGCCTGCACATGTTGTACTTTACTGTATTTTCCTTTTCGACTTGATTCCAATAATATTTCAAGCAATTAAAAGCCATCATGGCGAACAGTGCGCATCTGAAGTGCCTCTGCAGGAAATAATGTTTTATTTATCGGTTTTAATATGTCGGCCAAATTTTCTTATCAGTTCGATAACGATAACGGAAAAATTAACATTTATCGGCCGATATCGATATGGTGGCCGATATATATTGTGCATCCCTAAAATCAATTCAATTTCAACCATAAGCAGCTCTAAGGAAGATTATAGTGTCATCATTCAGCTCAATTTAGTTCAATGTTAATTCAGTTCAGTTCAATAACATTGCTGATGTTGCAAAATTAGTGTCATTATCCAGCTCAATTCAGTTAAAATATTGTTCTCATCTGATAATTAGAATCAGTGTTGCCAACTTCTTTCAATGGAAAGTAGCTAACGCTGGCTTGAAAAGTCGCTAAATGTCGCTAGATGATGTCATACACTAATGAGAAGATTCACAACATCCTTGCATCCTATTGCCTTTTGCATTTGTTTGCCTCTCTGTGCTCACATACTGTATTTTAATGCAGCCAAATTCTCAATAGATCTATTTTTATTGATTTATTTTACTGTTTTTGTTGTCAGACAACGGGATGAATATGAAATAGTGACTGAAACATGACCCATTAACACTACATAACAAGCTCTCCCTTCCAAGATGATAATGTGCACTAAAATCCTGATTTATAATGAAGCCGTCGTCTAACGAACCAAATACACATAAGATAAAGACAATGGCTATACTGTGATTTCAGCTATATTTGCATGTTAAATTAGAGAAGCAACAGAATATCTATTTTAACTGAAAGCACTGCTCCTCTCTGCTGCTCGCTGTACAGAGCAGATGCAGAAAGAGGTGTATGCGCGCTGGGAAATCAACACCTCACGCTCGTGCAGCAGTACTGACGAGTCTCAAAAACAAAATAAGGTTTGTCCAAGAAGTCGCTAGATTTCACTAGTCGCTTTTTTTTTTAAAGTCGCTAAGGGGGTCTGAAAAGTCACTAAATTGGCAACACTTATTATAATGTATATTATACGTGAAGAAGCCAAAAAGGATGCACCATTAATGCAGTCAGTACAACTTATGTGTGGTGTATTTATTTACATTTTTCCATAGGGTATTTATAAGTGCTCTGAAGTCATGAGATAATTTTCTGTGAGGAACAGACTGAAATTTAAATGGTTCTTTACTGTTAATCTCTCCAGTGAGCTCTTAAATGCTTGAATTGAATCAACTGAATCAGTGAGTTGTACTCAAGTACCAGATAAATGTGATTCCTGAATGAATCATTCAGACCAGTTTGGTTAACTGAATCAGCTGATAAACTGAAATATTAAAAAACTCGCTGCTTGACTACAAACTCTCATGAAAACATCTTTGGAGGTCAAGATATTTAGTTTTAATAACTTAAATTTTGGTCTGTTCTTCAAGCAAACAGATGAATTAAGAACATTTGAAATATGTTGCAAGCACAAGTCATATGGAGTGCTTTTGTTGTCATTTTGATAGTCTAATTCACAGAACATTTATTAATTATGAACCTTTCATTTAAAAGCTACACGACTGTAGAACACAGTCCTTTTAGATCCTAATAGATGTGGTTTTGGTAGTGCATCACTCAGGAGATTCTTGATATTATATGCTTCTTCTCCAGTCAGACCCGGTGGACTGGCTAGCATTTGAACAGCAGCGTCAGGAAAGCAAGGGCTGATGTTTCGTCTCTCCTGAGGATATTTCTGCCTTTCTCATGCTCTTATTTTCTCTGACTCGCTTGACATCTCAGGAACAGGTCTCAGTAACTTCATTCTCTCTTCCGGGAGCAATTCACAGAGGAAATACGACAGTTTAGAGGGCTTGTGTTTTCCTTAGAGAAAGGAGTAACAAGAATGTGAAAGGAATCGCTTCGTCTGAAGTGCAGCTTCTTTCACATTGTCTGAAAGTCTCTCAAAAGAGAGACGATTGAGATATTAAGAGTGAGTATTTAGATGATCACATTATGAGCATCAGGATGACATGACAGACTGACTGTGTGTGTTTATGCATGTACCGTAAAATAGAGAGCAAGTATGTGTGAGATGTGGGTTGTTTAGTAAGGATACAGTAATTGAGCTGTTTCTTACCTAATTGCTACAATCATTCATGCACAATTGTAGTTTAACGATGAATAAACAGCTCCGTCTACAGTTTAGAGGGTGCAAGTGTGTGTATGCGTGTGTTTGTGCATGTGGGAGTGTGTGTGACATCTGTGGTTAAATACTTTTTGGCAGGGCGGCCCTGTTTAAAATAGACTGCTTTTGCAGCGAGATGCAATAATGTGATAGCACAGCATGTTTTGCAAAATCCTCTTCAGCGTTTGTGAAGTCTTGTTTATTAATAAAGTTGTTTTTACTTTTTTCTAAAAATGCTAAACTGTTTTCTTTAGGGTCCAAGTCTGTTTGTAGAAATTATAATTAGTTTTATTTGAAAAGAAAGGGTAAAAAAAAGTTTTATTTACTTCATAGAATATGGTTAGTTTATAAGTTGTTATTATTCTTGCATGTTAAAAATGATTTTTAATGTAATATTTTTAAAATAATTATTTTATACATTTTATTAATTTATTTCTCTCCCTCTATTCTATTCTATTCTATTCTATTCTATTCTATTCTATTCTATTCTATTCTATTCTGTTTTGCTCCCTGAAGTTAGTTAAATATGACAAGACCTTTCTTTCTTTCTTTCTTTTTCTTTCTTTTTCAAATTTTCTTTTCTTTTTCAAATTAACCTTTATTTATATATCACACTGCAGTTTATTTATAATACAGAAATGTTTTATTTGGGGGTATTTTTCCATATATTCCTTAATTGCAATGAAGTACAGAAGGTACAGAAATGTCTGTATGTGTGTTTTTATTTGCTTATTGTAGCTATGCTAACGGAATGTTCCCAAAAGTAAGAAATGCTTTATAAATAAAGTTAAAACCCCTAATAGGTTTTAGGGGAAGTGTTAAAGTTTGTATTAGTATATAAATATAATTATTAAGTCTATGGTATACCATAAGTCTATGGTGTGATCTCATTTACAAGTAAACGTGTGTGTCTCTTAAGGACAGTCGATATACTAATAGAGCATGAATTTAAGTTTTTTTTTTAATACACTTATGTGTGTGTGTGCACAGTTTATCTGACAGCAGCTCTTGCAGGAGATGTGCAGGTGTTTGTGTGTGTTAAAGGGTAACAGGGTCATAAGCAGCTCCTGCCACGTCACAGTGTTTTTCTGCCACTCGAGCAGCATTGTGTGACTCTCACACAGCCTTACACACACACACACACACACACACACACACACACACACACACACAGAGTGAGCTGCAGGTACACATCTACACAGACTATAAATACACAGCGTTTGATGTGCATAACTGTGATATCTGCTTGAGCTCTGTGCCATTTAACGAATGTCTGTGTTAAATTTGACAAGATATCAGTGTGTGATCATTAGGGCTGTGAGCCCTCGTCCGCTCAGCTCATCTTCCTCACAGCAGTCATTTTAGAACCCGTTTTTTATTCATTTGTTTTTTTCCTCTAAGGTTTAAATTAATCCCAGTATCGGCGCACTGTGCTTGCAGTTTAAGGACTGTTTTTTTTATTGTTTTCGATTACCATCTATATAGCAGTTATGCTCATATGACATTCATAATAAAAGTTCTTCATAATAGTCTTAAAAACTAACATGAAAAAGAATTATGATAAGGGGTGGGGTATGGGGTAAATGCAATATAGGCTGTTTTTCAGTTCTGTAATTTTTCACAGGTTTCAAAAAAATATTAAGCAGCACAACAGTTTCAACGCTGATAATAAATCAGCATATTGGAATGATTTCTGAAGGATCACGTGACACTGAAGACTGGAGTAATGACTGATGAAAATTCAGCGCTGCATCACAGAAATAAATTATATTTTGACATATATTTAAATAGGAAACCAATATTAGAAATTGCAATAATATTTCACAATATTACTGTTTTTTTTTCTGTATTTTTCAGCCTTTGCAGCCTTGATGGGCATAAGATGCTCAATTTAAAAAATCTTACTGATCCAAAACTTTGGAACGGCAGTGTATGTATTTACTGTTCACACACTACCGCTCAAAAGTTGTTTTTAAAGAAGTCTCCCCTCACCAAGGCTACATTTATTTGATCAAAAAAAGTAAAAACATTACATAATAATATTGTGAAAAAGTATATTTAAATAATTATTTATTTTGGAATTTTTAAGATTTCTTACAGTAAAAAAATACTGTAAAAAGAGTAATTATTACAAATATATTATTGCAATTTAAGAAAGTGGTTTTCCATTTTAATATATTATAACATGTAATTTATTCCTCTGATGCAAAGCTGATTTTTCAGCATCATTACTCCAGTCTTCAGGAACATGTCTTCTTATTATCGATGTAAAAAACAGTTCTGTTGCTTAATATCTTTATGGAAACAAATTTTGTAGAATTATTTGATGAATGGTGAGTGGAGAAGAACAGCATTGCCATGGAAACATTTGTAACATGGAACATTTGTTCCCACAAAGTTGGAAGCATAGCATTGTCCAAAATATCTTGGTGTGCTGAAGCATGAATATTTCCCTTCACTGGAAGTAAGGGGCCTAGTCCAACCCCTGAAAAACAGCATTATCCTCCTCCTCCACCAAACTTTACAGTTGGCACAATACAGTCAGGCAGGTAATGTTCGTCCTGGCATCCACCAGGCCCAGACTTGCCCATCAGGCTGCCAAACAGAAGCATAATGCAGGTTTCCACTGCTCCAGAGTCCACTAGTGGCATTCTTTACACCAGTCCATCTGACGCTTGGCATTATACTTGATGATATGAGGCTTGCATGCAGTATTT
Organism: Tor tambroides; assembly: GCA_021397915.2. NCBI lineage: Eukaryota > Metazoa > Chordata > Actinopteri > Cypriniformes > Cyprinidae > Tor > Tor tambroides. The sequence continues at coordinate 27,309 of JAFVLL020005686.1, read as the reverse complement.
GTGTTGATATTAATGCCAGAGGAAGTTTGGAACTCTTCAGCTATGGAATCAGCAGAGCATTTGCAAAATATTAATGCATAGGTAAACTGGGATGCAAGAAATGAAGGAACGCCCTTTTCTTTTCTTATTTAAATGATAATATGGAACATGGGATCTGTGTTTTTTTTTAATGTTTTAAGTGTGCGGATGTCTCAGCAGACTTGACCTTACCGTCCCCGTCAGATCTTATTCCCCCGCTGTACGTCCCCACAGGAGCAAGGGGGCTGAGCAGAGCCGGAGCATGTAATTGCTCCTTAAGCAGAAACTCATTCATGGTTTGATGGATCTCTTTTTCCTCCAGCATAGCTCAGCTCCATTTCTGAGAGTCCTGACGGCCTGTGCATCCTTTCATGGCCCGTAACCATGGATATAAGCTGCCCGGAGGAAGAGCGGCACTTGTAGCAATCAGCAGGGATGCAGGAATTGGGGCTGATACAGATGGCTTTTGTGTGTCTGTATGGTGTAATGATGTAATGGCAGATGACAGCTGAGCAATTTCATTGATGTGTGTAAATAACCTTTGTACGTTCTGAGTGGGAAAGATTATGTATCTGTGTGCGTGTGAGAGGGCCGAGCGGTCGATGATCTCCACTTGCTCTAGAACCATTTTCAGTCCGCCTTCTTTAAAATAAGACAGGCAATTTATTCTCAGACAGACCATTTCATCCCATGCTTACAGCGATTTCGTCAAGTAGGACTTGTTCCTAGGTCAAATGCCTTGTTGGTCCTGAAATGTCATTGCAGTTGTATCCTTATCGACCCTATCTTTTTCCTCTGATTTTTTTCCTCTGTGTCCAAAAGCTGAGAAATTCTGCATGTTGTTTGGAAATTGGTGGTGTATAGGCCTATTTTTATTATTCCATTTCTATAGAGAAATAGGTTTTTAGCAGAAATTAAAGAGAACATTTAATCTTTTATGCTGATGAAACCTGAAAAAAAAAGAAAAAAAAAAAAAAAAAAAAAAAAATATATATATATATATATATATATATATATATACATACATACAGTATATAGACAAAATTACTTATGAAGAACATATTTTTTTGTGGCGCGATCAGAAGGTACAGTAAGAGTTTTTCTATATTCTAGTAGTTGGGAGAAGAGATGTTCAGGTCATAATCGTTGCTAATATAACTCATTGTATGATTTCTAGACATTTACGTTTGGAGACCACATTGATGTACTGTGTTCCATTCAGTTTGTTCCTTACATTTTACTTGGTCTTAAAGTCTTCAGTTTAGTATTATAAAGCCTACAGAAACCTTGTATAAAAAATCCAGGTACAATTCATAGTTGACCAGATCAGTCACTTGTATCCCATCATGCACTGGACAAAAGGGAAAGTATGGTGCTGGTAGTTGTAAGTGTGTTATTTGAGTTTACTCTTTACTCTATGGTAGAGGGTGTGTAGAACATCAAATAGCATGTTTCTTTGACCCACTGCATGAACGCAACTCTCTGAACCTTGTGTTTTAGCCTGTCAGATGTCACAGGAGAGGGAGAGTCATGGAGAGGCCAAACGCCAGTGAAACAAGCTAAGACAGCATGTTAAAGGTTACTCCATTCAGATAAACACCACTGAGACTGGCTGAAGTGATTCAGACATTCACACAGAGACACATCATTCATACAAACATCTTTCAGACAGTATCAAGAGACAAATCACATCCATGTTAATCGGTGTTTTGACTTAATCAGCTGTGACAACAACAAGCAACACATGGCAAGACATTTTTTTGCAGCATAGTCCTGAAAACAGTGAAATCTCATTAGTCTGAAGTCCTGCTCCACATTAAATGCAATGGTAATTCGATAAAGTTTTCATGTATTTGAAAGAATATACATTTCTTATTTTAGCTGCCAAATGATATATTTCACAGTATGCAATGTTGTATTTTTTTTCTGATTTCCATTTTTTTTATTATTATTATTATTTTCATAATGTTGAGCTGGCAATGTCTGAGCTGGTTCATTTGGTTCATGGCTTAGAACTGTATTGAATATTTTGCTTAAAGTGAAGGTGAATGGGAAAATTACTTAATGACTGATTGTGATTTTGGCACTTTATTTGTCGTTTTTCCTAGCAGTAAGGACAGAAAAAAGACTTGACGCTGGAAACTTGCTGCTTAGAGCCTTGATAGGATGAACTGTAACACCATTCAGACAGAGTTCCTATTCATATGTTCATGCATATAAATGTGCATTGCAAGTAGTTGAGGGATGGTTTAAGGGGGTCACACAGAACAGATTTTTACTATGTCTATGCAATTTTATTTATTTATTTATTTTTTTTTTTTAAGTCTTTGGCTGTTGTGTTGTCTCACTATATTTTTAGGTCCTGAGTGCCATGTTTTTAAGATTCTGTGTCAATTTAAAGCAGCTAAACCTTGAAAACATTTGTGTTCTGTTCCATTGAATTTCATCAAGCTATTTTTTGTCTCTAACTTTGTCTGAATGGTATTTCTGTGCATGACATTTATCTGTATGAATATGAATCATTCGTTGGCATCTAGTTTTGCTCTTAAACACAGAGTTATGGTGGCTGTTGAGTTCTCCGTCCTGTCTGACCATGAATGCTTTCACAGGTTCAAATGAAACCTTAAAGGCGTATGTACTTTTGATAAGTGGAAGTCACCAGTGTATCCAGTTCACCAAAGTTACTTCATGGGAAAATGTGGATATTGAATTGCGATGTCATTTCCAGTTGGCCATTTTCGTTGTTGAATAATTCAATCAGAGCACGTAGACAGCTTTGTCCCTTTCTTCAGATTTCACATTACTTTTCCTCCATTCACTTGAGCATAATTTCATTTCTGAATCATTAATTTCCGTTCAATTCAGTTACACTGCACTCACTTCCAATCACACTGGAGTGTTTTGGAGGGTCTCGCAGTGCACCGAGTAACGCGGTGAGGCCTGGCGTTGTCATCCCCTCCTGCGCTTGATGATTTACCCTCTGGCCTCATTCAGATTAGCACACACTGAATGTAGTCTGACAGCACAATACTGTTATTTCTAGGCTGGATGTAGCATCCTATTATATTAGCCTCTCTCTCTCTGTGTGTGTGTGCGTGTGTGTGTGACTATCACTCATTCCAAAGGCTCAATAAAAGTTTAGTGTCATTTTGTCAACGGCAATTACATGGCCACCAAACCTTCGATCATTTATGTGCTAAAGCTCACCGTGTGTGTGTGTGTGTGTGTGTGTGTGAGAGAGAGAGAGAGACCGTATCTGCTATTTTAAAACGTTGTTTACTATATACTACCAGTTAAAATTTTTTAATAATAGAGATTTTGTAATGTTTTTAAAATAAGTCTCTTATGCTCACTAAGGCTATATTTATTTGATCAAAAGTACAATAAAGCAGTAGTACTGTGAAATATTATTGCAATTTAAAATAACTTTTTTAAAACCTATTTTACAAAGTAATTTATCCCTGTGATGCAAAGCTGAATTTTCAGCATCATTACTCCTGTCTTCAGTGTCACAAGATCCTTCAGAAATCATTGTAATATGCTGATTTGCTGCTTAATTATTACAAATTATTATTGGTGCTCAATGTTAGTAGCAGTTGTTGTTATTGTCAATCTTTTGAGGTTCAATAGAAGATCCTGAAATATCGTTTATATATTTCTTTCCGTAAATGGAATTTTAAGCACTAACTACAAATCATGAGATTAATATATTATTGTAATCTCCTTACAACAACCCTAATTAGAATACGTTAAGAATAGGCTTACTTTTCTAGAGAGTGTTACTGATATTCTTGGTTGTTGTAAGTGAGCATTTGTTCTGTTCTGTTTAGTTCTCAGAACTGGAATCTCAGAGGACGTTCTGAAGCTTCTCTTGGGAAATGAAATGTCCGTTCCTCTTCAAGCCAAATCCTAATACTAATAGTCTCAAGGAAAGCAAACTAATACTAAATAACGTTCCTTTAGCAGCCCTAATGACTGACCTTTGAGCTATCGACATCTGGTGTCAATACCATCTCAACTGCAAACCACTTCTGGAATAACTGCCTGGAAAAGGTCAACTGTGCGTGTGTGTGTGTGTTTCCTCACACTAAATTTTATACATTTTTTTTCCTTTGTCATCGTCTTTTGCTCTTGTTCTCTGTCTAATTAGTGCTATTATTTTAGTTTTTAGCATTTTACATTATAGTGTTACAATAATCTCTCAGTCTTTTCTCCTTGACAGCAGTAAGATTAAATGGAGAGCAAATGGAGATTTATTCTCTTCCTTTAGTTAAGAAACGTAAGTCTTCTGCTTCTCAAATCTTTCCCTTGAGTGAAAGACCCCAGTAATGTCACATGCTTTTCCTCAGAGTAGATCTCAACAATGTCTCAATCTGTGCTCAGATTTGTCTGCAATGAAAATTCAGAGCTTTCAATATGAACTCATCTTCTCAAATTCTTCAACACCAAATGATCTGAGCAATGCCAATCATAATAATTGTTAGTACTCTTGCTGTGTTAACAGTTGGCAAATGTTTGTCTTTTCTCGTATTGTTTTATTTTTTTTAAATGAAAAATTAAGAGAAACTTGACTGAAATTTGACAATGAAACTTGACAAAAAAAAAAAAAAACATGTTATAAAAGATTAACTTTTGAGCAATTCAGTTTGGTACTGTTTACCACAAATAATGACACACTAGTGCATGTTGTTCATTAGATTTGATCCACACATTTTATATATATATATATATACAATCATTGGTGCTCTAATGTTAAGTGTGACCTTTTTATTTATTTTTTTTAATATACTGGTGCATATAGTTGATAACTGATGTTCTGTATTATTAGCAGTGGTCTAGAATTTATAGGTAATTTTCAACTCTGTGCTAGAGTTCTTGTACTAGAGTGGTGATTCTCAACCTTTTTGACATAAAGGTCCCCCATTGTAGGTAACAATATTCAAAGGGCCCTGAATAGGTTTACTATTGTATATCTGCTATAATGCCAAAGTGTGACAGTGTTTTCAATTTTTTTCTATAGAATGAAATAAGTAACTACAATCAATACAATTAGCATTAAAATAATTACATTTCAAAATTCTAGATATTTTAAGAGCTGATTGTTTCATAGGGAGCCCACTCTCTTTAACCAGTGCATTTTCCATATATTTCTATACAATTATATATTTATTCCATACATTTATTTATTTAACTCACAAGTTCTACATGATAGGAACATGGTGAAACTAGAAAAATGTATATTCTTTATAAAAACATCCATGGTGTTTAAGTTATTGTTTATTTAGACTACATGATTTTTTTTCCATTTATTTGCATCCATGTTTTCCAAGTCTATGGTTCTTTGAATAAAAATGAAGATAAGAGATATTTTAAAGCTTGTTTTGTCTTATTATAACCCATTTCATCCAAGTAATCTTAGGGCCAAGTTTGCCAGGCTCACTTGCGAACCACTGCACTAGAGCGTCAGACCAGCACCCTCACGGTATTGTGTGTCTCGTGTGCGGTTGTAGTGATCCGTAATGGCCACCCTCCTCTTGCTGAAGTCCTGTCAGAGTAAAGCTCTCTTGTGTGTCACACGCTGACCTTTAGGTAATGAGTCATTGTGCTGTGTGTACTCTGTAATCTAGTGCTTCCAGCATCTCCACTACTGTCTGTGTGCTGTGCGATCTGCACTTAGCTTCTGCTGGCTGCCGCTCCATCTGTTTATCTGGAAAGAGTGAGTCAAACATTAAACCACTCAGGGCCAGATTTTTATCTGAACGATGGATATTCACAAATATCAATGACTTTGGGTTTTAAACAGCGCATTTGAAAATCAAGCAACGGTTAAAGTAGAACAGAATAGAGTACAATCAAATGGTAAAATGTGTAAGAACTGTTATGAAACTGAATTCACTTTGTCACTTTTTGAAGTTCATTTATTTGGAATGATTTGAATGAACCAAAACTGATTTAAAAATATAAATTCAATAGAACTGAATTGAGCTGAACTGAATGGAATTTGTCTGGGTGGCACATTTGGCTGTTTTTGTGTGTGTGAATATAAAAATGTCAGAATGGAATAGAACTGATTCAAAATTTGATTTAGAATTAATTGGACTATACAGAATCAAATGGAAAAATAAGCTAAATTAAGGTAATTCCATTTGTCTGAATTGTGTATATACTATGGGTCAAAGACGAAAAAGGGTTTAAGCATAAAAACAATAAGTGTAATACTGCTTTAACTGTTGTTGCCCCCCCCCCCCTAAAATTAAAAAGTTTTCTGTTTAATTCAATTACAATTTTGTTTTTGTTTGTCTGAGTACAAAATAAATATCATACATTTTTCCCTGATTTACAGAAGACACCCACTAAAATGTCATTCAGTGTAACAGTCTTGTCAGGCATATTTACAACAATTTATGACATATTAAAAGACTAATTACTTTCACCCCAGATACTAATTAGTTGTAATTTTACATTTTTAAAATTTGCCACTATCCTAGGTTTTGCCTATTTGTCAGTAAGAATTTTTTACTCATTTAAATCACAATAAAATTTAATATACTCCCTTATCCTTTTATATATTTTAATATGTACAAGTCAAAATAAGCATCATGTTTGATTTTTTACATAAATATTGTGTTACACTGAATGACAATGTAACATTATTTCAACCAAATTTTGACATTTTATTCTCCAAAAATATATTTAAAACCTTAAAAGTAGACACTTTAATTACATTTAATGTGCCTTCTATGGACATAAAATCATTTTTGTAAATTTCTTTTGATGCGGACATCTTTACGTCTTTGACCCACTGTATATCTGAACAGACATTAAATGAATTGGGCTGAACTGAATCAAATGCATTTGAAATGGTTCATTTAATTTTATTTGAATCTGCCCAGGAGAAAAACAAGTGCACTTCCATAATGTACTTAAAGTGCTCTATTTTCGCACACTAATTTTGTACTTAATATACTAAAAAAGATTCTTTAGTACCTCTTAAGATAAACTTAAGATCATCTAAGTGTACTTAACTGTGCTATTTTGAGACACCATGAATATGAACTAAAATGCACTTTTAACATACTATCTCTGTATTTAAAAAATGTATTTATTTACCACTTGTAGCACACTTGAACCCTTTCATAGACTAGTACACTCAAGTGTACTACAAATGGTAACTAAATACATTTTTAATACAAAGATAGTATGTTAAAAGTGCATTTTAGTTCATATTCATAGTGTCTCAAAATAGCACAGCTTAGATGATCTTAAGTTTATCTTAAGAAGTACTAAAGAATCATTTTTACTATAAGTACAAAATTAGTGCGCGAAAATAGAGCACTTTAAGTACATTATGGGAGTGTACTTGTTTTTCACCTGGGTGACTGAACTTAAAAAAAAAACTGTTATGAAACATTTTTAAATGAATTTAATTTGAATGATTTGGAGTAAAACTGATTTGAAAAAATATATATTAATTTGAATTCAGCAATAAAATTTGTTTTGGTGGCACACTTGGCTGTTTTTGTGATAAGAATGTTGTTATAGAATGGAATAGAACTGATATAGAATTAACTTGATTTAGAATTAGTTGAACTACAAAATCAAATGGAATTTAATTGAAACTTGACCTAAATGAAGTTGTTTGAGTGTCACATTTGGCTGCTTTAATTATGATACGTTAGAATGGAATAAAATTGAAACTGAATTGATTTTAAATGAATTGAACCTGAATTGCACTGCATTTGTTTGGGCGCCACATTGGGTTGTTTTTCTAGACTGTAAGAATGTTTTCTTGCTTGCTTCAAGTGCAAACACTCGTGTACTCGTGTATTTTCAAGAGGGATCACTCTACACGGCTGCAAACAAACACAAAAACAACCGCACACACATACGCAAACAAGAGCCTGCTAACTTTTAATTGCTTTTGAAGGCTTTTACAATGCACAAACACTATAGGACTGACAGCAGTGTGTGGGACATCAGATATGATTCTCTAAAAGGCACAGCAGGTGCGTACAAACAGCGGGAATCTGATGAGAAATTAGACGCTTCAGTCCTCAGAGAGACTACATCTAAAAGGGTGACTGAGTTCATTAAATCACATGGCAGGATGACATTTGTGTGTGTGTGTGTGTGTTTATGTGCAAATTCATTCATGTGTGTGCAAGAGTGTGTTTGTGTCAGATGCATTCATGCATTTGTGTGTGTGTGTGTGTGTGTGTATGTATGTGAGAGAGACTTTCCATGTGTGTAAAAGTGTGTGTGTGTGTGTGTGCAAGAGTGTGTCTAAACATAATTTTGTGTGTGTGCGTTTGTCCATTCAGCATTGTTCCACTTATGAACAAAATGGTGGACCTGGTGTAGTTGCTATACTTCAGATTTCCATCAATCCCAGAGGATTATTTTATTGTTTTAAGGCCACTGTTTTACAGCATTACAGCGACCGAAGGCTCATTATGTTCAGTGATTTTTAACTAAACCACCATCGACAGAGCCATCGTGTTTCATTTTTGTTTGGGAGGTTGCTTTGCAGAGCACACTCTTGAAGGGTTGCCATGTCCACTTATTATAAGCACTTATTATAATCATCTTAGGCTTGTTGTTTAGGCTCGGTTCATAAAGCGATCCAATTTATGGAGTTAAAAGTAGGTAGGTGCAGGTTGCAATATTTTGATACAGTATGTGGCTTATTTTTCAAGATAACGCTTTTGTGTTCAAGTTTATTATGGGCTTGTTCTTATTACATATGGCAACATAGTCCATTTGTAGCTGGTTCACTGTGATTTCTTGCACCGTGCATACATTTAAATACATCATTAACAACTAGGATTTCAGTTCTGTTCTCATTCACACTGCCTAAAATTTTTGTAAATGTCCTTGTCACTGGCTAAATTTTTTGGGGGAGTCAATTCAGTTGTATAGGAATGAATGCAGTTGTCATTCCCGTAAATTACTAAACTGTGTGTGTACAGAATAGGATTAAGCACTAAAAGATGAATTGACAGTGTGCACATGGCCATTGAAATCTCTTCTGAAACTCTAGAGGAGACACATGTGCGATTACTGGGGTCTTTTTCTCTGACGTAACATCTCAGAGGCAGTAGACTTTATTTGCTCTTCACCATCTCATTGCTGAATCAATTGAGCTATTAAAGAGATCTAATCTGTGATTTTCTTTGCTGTATGTTCAGAATGATGGAGTGAGATGCAGGTTCGGTTTCTGTGCATTGCAATATGTTATTTTCTTCGGTGACAATCTGTGACTGTCATTACCTTAATCTTCCTTCAGTCAATAATAATTGTAGTTTTTGTTAACAGTGACTCTGTATACCTGCTTTATTGTTATATTATTTTGGTCTCTTGTTGACTAGTTACCATGGTAAATTTTTGTAAGGGCTTTCTGTCACTATTTAAAGCACACACACACACACACACACACACACACACACACACACCTGTGACTGTGCAACCGGCCTGTATTCTGTTGAACGAATGGCTCTGTTGCTGCAGTGATGGAATGATGAGATTATCATATCAGAATAAACATGATGTTGTCTAACCAGAGCTGACGAAAAAGCGATTATCAGCATCATCAAAATGATGCCTGCTTCGAGGAATAAAAAACAGAGACTCTGACAAAACCATGCTGTGTAGTGAGTAATGAAACGTGTGTTTACTGCAGAAACCAAAATGAGCTTACCAGTGATACCTATAAAAACAAGTGCACATTGTTTGCTTTCCACGTAATATAGTTAGCTAGTTTTTGTTATTAACTTATTGTAGCAAACTATGTCAGTGTTAGGCCTTAACCTTTCATCTTCACAGCAACACAAAGAGTTAAATGATGATCTAATTGGTTAACCTGTGCATTCACTCGGTGTGAATAACAGCAGTGACTCAGCTGTTGTTGTTGTGATGTGATCGTGAATATTATTGCATCAATTAATCAAATCTGCCAATAATGACTCATTTAAAGTAATTACTGCACGAGTTATAAAAGTGTCAAAGCTCAATATTAATTAGCACGTGCGTAATGTGAAATAGAAGGCGACGGATCACAGATGCTCAGCTGAAATGCGTGACGCACACTTATGAAGGTGATTTTTAGTGCTCTACACACCTTGAAGGAGTTCGTAAAACTTTAGAAACACCTAGAAACGTGCAATTCGCGTGCTGTAGTGTTAGTGTTTGTAAATTCATCCCTCTGCAGTTCAGTTTTAAAATACAAATGACTCCTGGATGCTTCAAAGGGGTTTATTTTGAATCTGAATCATTTTCACAGTTTCCCATGCGTTTCTCCCATTAGCTCAGACTATGTCGTAGCGAGAGAGACCACACGCACGCGCTTGTATGACTAAGCTCATCAACAGCCAGGACTGGAACGAAAACCCAACCGTGTAAAAGATCAACCCACTGCCACAGATAGCAATAAAAATGCTTTTAAATTCTCATGGTATCAAAGCTCTGCAAGGCTCTGCATTGACAGTAAATAAACCACCTACGTGCATCAGCTCTAATCTCCTCACATCCCACTCAAGAGCTCTCGCTAAAGCGAGCGTTCATCCTCGGAAAGAGGAGGAGGAATGCCACCGAGGTGAACAGGGAATCACGCGAATTGAATACTATGTGTTTGTCGCTTGCTGAATCAATATTACCACGAACGGTTCAAAATCACTACGCTGAAGCTTATGTACAGACATCGGGGCTTGCGTAGTCTTCCGTAACCAGACTTTTGCGAAAGGTCTGGTTCCCATTGCAGCTTGTTTTGGATGAAGAGTACCTTGACTGATATGTAGAGTGTCATTTAGTTTTGTTTCGTTTATACGTGCTAGTCATTCAGAAGAGTGTTCAACATGTTGCAGGTCAGCGTTTACCTTATGCAGATGACTCACAGCATGCAGCTTCAGCCGTCTTTGCTGTTTTTGGCTGTGTTGGCAGTGAGCATGTGGGAGGAGAGAGTGTCCGCAATGCTCAGATGATGCAGGTGAGACACAAAAGCTTGCATATCTCCGTTGCCAGCTTGTGTTGTCGTGAACAGTGATGTCGCATTGGTTACAATTTACACTAAAAGTTTGGATTTGTTTTAAATGTTTGTGAAAGTAGTTTCTTAACAGGTTTCACCAAAAAAAAAAAAAAAAAAGCAGCAAATCAGCATATTAGAATGATTTCTGAAGGTCATGTGACACTGAATACTGGAGTAATGGTGCTGAAAATTCCGCTTTGTATCATAGGAATAAATTGTATTTTACAATACATTCAAATAGAAAACAGTAATTTAAAATTGTAATAGTATTACAATTCTTTTATGAATAGAAAGTTCCATAGAAGAGCATTTAAAATAGAAATCTGTTGTAACATTAGTGTGCTGTTAAAAATGCAGTTATTGAATTATCGACAGCTGCACAATACATTCCATCTTTAAAATGCAACTGTTGAATGTAATTTTGTCTTCAGATATCAGTCATATATGCTGCCAATTCTATCCAAGTGCACTTTGACCTTTCAATCTGTTGACCCCAGCAATATTTTTCTTCAATATTTCAGCACAGCTGAGAGTGATAGCATGAAATTTACACACCCATATTTCCAATACGTGCTCGTGCGTGTGTGCACATGAGGTCAAAAGAGCAACTCCAACGCAGTAAGTACCCAGTGAAAAAGAAAGGAAAACTCTCCCTGGTGGCACTTGCAAATCGAATCGATCAGGCTCGACTTCTATAAATAGAATCCATAACCGCACACTTGAGTGGGCAGGCGGCCTTCAGGGAAACTGGGAGATCAATCCTTACAAGTCCAAAAGATCAGTAAAAGCCAGTTAAGTTCACACAAGTGCTCGGCAGGAGTTGAGCCGCGTGGCCGTGCTGTGTTGCGGTAATGAATGCATGTGTTTGTGGGTGTTGAGCACTGTGGCGTGGGCCGTCCAGTGGGCGTTCAGAAGGTTTTCGAGAGGCTATATGTCAATGGGATGCATTCTCATTAAATCTGCTGCTATTTCTGTAGAGATATGAATTAATTCTCTTTTTTTAGATGGATAGGTACATTATATATTTATATATTTCTATCTAACAGCGTGATTGCAAGTGTGATATTACTTTTATACAATTCCAGGAGTTGAGTAATTTATCTTTTAGATACAGTATTTTCTGTGGTTTTGACTAAAGTGGTTTAGATTCATTGACTTGCTCGAAGACAGCCACTTGGTTCAGTGCATACCTCTGTTTTGATGTCACGGTTTGGTATGTTTTTTCAGTATACAGTAGGGAGGAAAAAGTGAACAGTGAATAGCTTTTATTTTATTTTTTATTAAACAGTTGTTTACCGAACAAATTGTGGCTCTGTCTTTAAATTCAATTCAGCCTTTATCCATTAAAATTTTCTTAAGGACAAAAAAAAATCTACCTCAGTTAATGTTGTAAATTATAGGGAGCCCCATTACTTGCACATTACTATAATATTAATAGTTACAGTTAACAACAGAGCTCAAACAATTAAATTCAATTGTTGTTGTTTTTTTGTTTGGTTGTTTTTTTAGATATAACAATCAACACTCATGAGAGTAAACTGCACAGAAGGCAGTTTTTATACATTAACTTATAAATTGTTTTTATTCCAATTCTTTGTTAAAATATATTTATTTACACATTTATTTAACAAACAGTAAATAATTAAGACATCACTAACAGGTTAAGTAAAATAGAATGAATATAGGCTAATATAGTGCATGTAATTCATGAAATGCTCTTCTAGAGTTTATTTCTGTAGTGAACTAATGAGCTGTGGGCAGTGAATGACTTGCCTGAGGTAAATGTGATATTGTTTACAAGCTGTCTTTCTGCAAATGAAACACTGATTGAGTGATTACATGAGACAAGAGATGTTTATTTTATGCTGTAACTAGTAGTATTGTTTTTAGTATTTTGAGCTGTCATGCCAAAAACAGCATTTATTAGGGATGTCCCATATATATGCACACACACACACACACACACACACACACACACACTCACATATATATATATATATATATATATATATATAGTAAGTGTGTGTATGTATATGTATGCATGTATGTGTATGTGTCTGTATATTTATAGTTTTGCTCTTTGCAGTGGACTGTGTGATATTTCTCACTATTAATTGTACTCCACATGTACACATGTAAATCTTGAAACTACAATATATATAATTAACTTTTTTTTCTTTTTTTTGCTTTCGGCTACGTTTGATTGGCCATTAATGGAAAAATATGATTTTTTTGCCTTCAGATCTACCAACTGCTGAAGCTAACCAGCCAAACAATGAGCACCTGCTGTAAGCAGCACAAGAGAGATACAAGCGGCTCATGCTTTTTTAGCCAATCAGAAAATGTTCTTAGCATGTCAGTGTTAAGGTTTGTTAACATATATGGTGGGTGCTTTTTCTAAGAGGGCTTTTGATTAAAGGGACAGTGTGAAGTGTAGTGTAAGTTAAAAAAACATCTGAAATCGCTTACAGCAAGTCTGTTAAAAACACTTTAAACCACTAGGTATGTTTTGAGTTACTATCACACAAACACGTATGGCAGTGTAGCTAACACTCTTTGAATGATACCTTCTTAATGCTAATGAAAGAGGGAGGATGAATACTTGCCTTGGCATAGTGAGGTGGGATGTAATACATTTTTACTATAGTCTTGTCACTTATTTTCTTGCTCATCAGCAAAGATTGTATTAGAAAGGCTCGCTGGCTTCAATGCGAGTCAGCAAATTTAGCCTTTTTACTTCCAGATAAAGTCTAATTAAGCTAAAAGCTTTACTGGCTCCACCATGCTTTCTTCTTTCTTTCTTTTCTAAACCTGTAATGCCTACCTTCCTGTCTCACCCCCCCTAAGAAGAGGGCCAAGGGGGCAAGAGAGGAAACCTGGCACTAATTGGACACCCCCCTCTAATCTCTGAGCCTAGAATAAGATTAAAGAGGCACCTGGTTTGTGTGACCTATACTCAGTGTTTTGGCTAAGACAGCGCGTGACTCAGCTCATATTTTCTGCCTGAGTGTGTTTGCAGGTGAAGCCAAAATTTGAGGAACTTTAACTTCTTGGAAATTGACTGATTGGCTTCTTGGAAGTTGGTGATGATAGAAGTTATAGAAATTGGCTGGTCACCAGAGTACAATTAGATTAAAGAGCGAAAGCACACCATGTTGCTAATTTCTGCTTGCCGATATGGGATCCGTTTTTGAATTCTGGAGGAGCTGAAAACAGTTTCTTAGTTCTACTTTACTACTTTACTAATTTAGCTAACGCTTTTATCCAAATTGGCATACAGCACACTTATCCCACAGATAATCAGTCCAGACGACTAGGGAAAAGTGCCTTCCCCAAACATTAAGGTTCTTTAATGGTTTTTGTAGCACCTTAGGTTCGGCAAACCACTGTATTTGGTATTTGAGTTGAGTCGATACAGTATGTGATTCTTTGGAGATGAAAATGTGATGATCAGTGCATTTGGTTTCTGGGATCATTAAAGTTCAAAAAAGCTCTCCACTGGCATCAGTTTGTGAAAAATTACTGCGTTTTTTTTTTTTTTCTTCTGGAAAACAAGTTAAAAACCCAGGTGTTGTTTCACACCTGCAACATTTGGTGACCAGCCCAGATCTTTAACCAGCAGTATTCTCAGCACACTCTGTTTTGTTGTTTGTTGTCATCTTTGATCTGATCACTTGTCTCTTTGTTCCTCAGGTTATGGCCATGCGGCTCCAGGTACAGATGCCGGAAAGGCGTTCTGCATGTTTTACGCGGTGCTTGGTATCCCTCTGACGCTGGTGATGTTCCAAAGCCTCGGTGAGAGGATGAACACCTTCGTGAAGTACATGCTGAAACGCATTAAAAAGTGCTGCGGGATGCGCATCACAGAAGTCTCCATGGAGAACATGGTCACCGTTGGCTTCTTCTCCTGCATGGGAACGCTCTGCATTGGCGCGGCGGCTTTCTCCCACTATGAGGACTGGAGTTTCTTTCAGTCCTATTACTATTGTTTCATAACGCTCACCACCATTGGGTTTGGGGACTTTGTGGCCCTGCAGAAGAACAAAGCTTTGCAGAGAAAGCCCCTCTATGTGGCGTTCAGCTTCATGTACATCCTAGTGGGGCTGACGGTCATCGGGGCCTTTCTCAACCTGGTGGTCCTTCGTTTCCTGACCATGAACAGCGAGGACGAGCGGCGGGACGCCGAGGAGAGGGCTTCTCTGGCGGGGAACCGCAGTAGCATGATCATCCACATCCAGGAGGACACGCTGCAGAGGAGTCGACGGAGGCGAGAACAGCAGCAGCAGCGCTACAGAGCCGAGGTCACCGATCTCCAGTCCGTTTGCTCCTGCATGCACTACCATTCGCACGAGTTCGGGAGCTCGGTCGGCCTCGGGTTGGGAATGGGAGGAGGAGGAAGCGGTGGTGGCGCATTTCTGCACCAGAACTCATTCGGCTCCCAGTTGAGCCCTCATCAGTACCATCACTACCACTCTACGGTGTCCTACCGCATAGAGGAGATCTCGCCAAGCACGCTGAAAAACAGCCTCCTTCCCTCCCCCATCAGCTCCGTCTCGCCCGGGCTGCACAGCTTCACGGAAAACCTCCGGCTGATGAGACGACGCAAGTCCATCTGAGGACTGATGGCAATCGCTGAACACACATATCCAATGCTGCTGCTCTATCAAACCTCATTCCGGCACTTTTTCATCATTTTCTGGCTGACGTCGGACCAGCAGGACATTTGATCGCTCGGTGGATATATTGGAACTTCGTAAAAAAAAGCATGAAGCATGGATATCTATTTTTGCAGAACATCGCCTGGGCATTCTTCGCCCTTTTGAGCAGCACCCAAGTGGATTTGGATATAATAATACCATCCTGATATCTTGTCATATGACGTACACTTGCATTTTGAATAATACAGAGGGAGATATATATATATATATATAATTTTTTAAGGGACGTGTGAAAATGTGCATTTTATCAAACGGTGAGCAACCTCTGGTTCTTTCTTGAGATTCAAGTGCCACACCACCGAAGGAGAAATAACGATAAAACTGATTTGAAAAGGACTACACAGTATCAGGTATTGTTTTCTATAAGCAATTCTATTTAAGAAAAACGAGACATTGATTCACATCATGCCAAAATATTGTTGCCAACCATAGCATGTGCATTAGTTGTCGTTTGATGTGCGTCATCGTTTCCGTTGACCTTTTCGTTTTCTGTTTCTGTTCGTATAATTTCGATCTGAGGTTTTCTGTAAATTATACTTGTATGTAGAGACTTTCCAAGTGCGTTATATTTAGAGGTGACAGATGAGAGACAGCAAAAGTCGGTTGTGAGAGGAAAATAATTGCATGTGCTTTGTTCAAACTGACACGCGTATACTGTCACGAGCGAAGCGATAGCGCTGGATCCAATATTAAAAGCAAATAATCCTTTAAAAAGTATTTTTTGAAATGAAAGTTGATCTAAACATCCACTAAAACAGGGCCTCACCAATGGGAACGTAACGGCATCGCGGATGATTGTTATTCATCGTTATTTATATAAACAACAGCACGACTATTATTCCATTGTGAACAATCAGTGTATAATGTATGCTAACCCTAGCAATGATTGCTTTTCTCTCGACCATAACCATGGCATTTATTTGAATGAGACTTATTTAAATGCATCAATAAAGACAGTTATTTATGTATTTTACACTTTGATGATGTCTTCAGAGGATGCCCTGCAAATGAGATGGGTACCTCATAGGCCTAAAATTGCTCTGATGTTGATTGAATAACATAGTGCACCTCTTTTAGGAACCGTCTGGATGTACTAAGCAGTTCTCATTCTCTGCTTGCGGTAGGGAGTGTTTTTGTTCACTAACCAAATTGCATCTCTGATATAACAGCAATCATGTCACTTTTCGGTTTTAAACTAAACCTTTTGGACTCTTTTACTGTATCCTGGATATAATATCTGTGTTACAGTTAGGATCATCCAATAAACCAGAGTTGGAGTCAAGACCAGACCCTACAAGACACAGACCGAGACTTGATGCTTTGAGGCCCAGAACCACACCAATACCTGTCCAAGTATGAGTTTATGCACTGCAATGAACTACAATAGAGAAGATGCTGAATTTATTGCAGCATTCACATTGTGCTGTGGCTAAATAGCTGTTCAAAGCCATAGATATTTTGCTAATGTTCTGTAATCATGAAGGCACCGTGTTGAATTTGGCTGTCTTTTCATTTGGCTCTTTTCTTCGTCCCTAAACCGAGATGAAATCTGGACCTAGATGGAGCAATGCAATGTTTATGTGGCCTTGACGGTTCTTCAAGACTCCAACTCTGACAGTAACTAACTAATAAAATAACATCGCAAATAACAGCTAAGGGATTTTCTTTTTAAATGTATGTAGAAGGCTGTATTGATTGTCTTTTTTTTGTTTGTTTTCCTTGATAGGATTTGATGTCCGTTTCACCAGTTTTAATTGAGAGTTGGTCTCTAATTTCAGTTCTGTTGACCAAATAAATCAGAAACAGTCAGAGCGGTGACGTTTTCATCTAAAATTCAAGATTCCTAGGCAGACGACCAATAATAAAGTAGATGAAATGTGACACAAAAAGCGTAAATCAGTTATTAAAAAATTAGCCAAACGTTTCAGGTGGTAAGTGACGTTAGGACTGGACCCTTGCCGATGTTTTCTTGAAAAATAAATCTTAAATAATTGTCTTGATGTGGATCACTGAGGTATGCAAAGCCCAAAGTGCCCGCTAAAGTAATTCGGTTTCAGACAAGACTAATTAATGAGAGAAATTCCCGAGGGACTCCGGCGCTCCCGTGCACTCTTTTAGTCAATTTCCGAGTCTGCCAGCGGGAAGCGGTTTCAGGCTCAAACAGCTCACCCTTCTAATACCAATCAACTTGACGTCTGACATTCTGGATTTCACAGCATATGTTGCAGCACTCATGTAAATTTATGTAAATCGCTAGCATTTTATAATATTGTACAGTGCATATATTGTAAGTAGTTATATCCTTGACAAATTACAAAGGCATATTTTAAACTCAGATGCATTCCCATTTTTACAGCATTCAGCATACTGTATGTGCCTTGAAGGGGTATCTTTCAAATATGGAGTTTGTATTTCATTAAGGCACATACTTAAATTCATATTCAGATATAGAAGCAAACAAATTAAAGTACTTCATTTTCAAAGCAAAAGCTCCCCCATGTATTCACATGGAAAACATTGCATTAAATAAAACCAAAGCAACTAATCCTCACGAATGCCGCCGCCGCCCAAACAATGCACAAACATATATTTTAGCGTGAACTCTGTCTGAAATACGTTCATTGTTTCACTAGCACTACAAAAAAGCTTTATTTTCCACTTTTTATTGGTTGTCACTTTAACCTATGTATGTACATGATGGTTCCTGGGGTCAGGACAGAATAACATGTATTTTACATCAATAAACTGTACTTGCATTCTATATGTAATAGCCTGATGATAACTACTCAGACAGATGAGCTTGTATGTATGGTTAGATGAAATGTAATAACTTTATGATTGGCAACAGATCCACTGCTGTGGAGGGACAATGACATAAATCGTGTATCCAAATCAGTCCACTTTACTTAATTTATAAGAAAAATATAGAGATATCATTTAATAATAATTATATTAAACTGCACATTATTATTATTATGGGGTGACCGGACTTAAAGGAATAGTTGACCTAAAAAATGGACAATTTGCTGAAAATGTATTATTTTCTTTCTTCATTGCAATAGATGTGGAGAAATTTATCATTACATCACTTGCTCACCAATGGATCCTCTGCAATGAATGGGTGCCGTCAGAATGAGAGTCCAAACAGCTGATAAAAAAACTTGTTTTAGCTGGAAGCTACTGTGGTCTTAAAAGGATAGTTCACCCAAAAATGAAAATTCTGTCATCATTTACTCACCCTCAAGTAGTTCCAAACCTGTATGAATGTCTTTGTTCTGCTGAACACAAAGGAAGATATTCTGAAGAATGTGGGAAACGGAGCAGTTCTGGTGCACCATTGACTTCCATAGTATTTTTTTTCCCTACTATGGAAGTCAATGGTGCTCCAAAACAGCCTGGTTACAAACTTTCTTCAAAATATCTTCCTTTGTTTTCGGCAGAACAAAGAAATTCATACAGATTTGGAACTACTTGAGGGTGAGTAAATGATGACAGAATATTCATTTTTGGGTGAACTATCCCTTTAATGAATTTATTACAAACATGCAGCTTTTCACTTCACAACATGTTATTTGATGGACTGGACTGGAGTGGTGTGGATTATTGATGTTTTTATTAGCTGTATCAAATGTAGTTTTTGGGTAAACTATTCCTTTAATATGATGAAATATATAGTCACTTGAGGCATTCACAGTGTGACACTCCCCCTATATGTAATTTAATTGTCTGTTGCGGTTTTGCATTTGCATTTTTTATGTCATGTTTCAACAGAAAAACAGTTGTTTTGACCATCTCTTTTTCATTTGTTTACTCTCAGCTACTATATTTTTGTCTTATTGCACTATTAAATCTGTCTGTCCACCCACAGCAGTGTGATTCATGCTGCCGTATAAATATGATTATTCACAATAATCACCACATGTTGCTCTGTTCATTTCTACAGTAATCTCTTTCTGCAATAGAATGCATTATCAAGGGATCTTTTAAGATCCCACTGCATCAAATAATCTGTGTGACCCTGTCCGACTAAAGAAGGGGATCCGTCATGATACGGATTCAAACTCTGGACTGTCAGAACAACATACTGTTTATTGTTTTTGCCTTTATTGGGAAAACATGCAATGAGCATTTAAATTTGTTTGTTTGTCTTATTTGTTGTGCGTGCATGACATAGTGTGGCCGGCTGACCTCTTCACATGACTGGGGTGAATTAAAAATTTGAATTAAAAAATGTCAACTTCCCTCTTTCGCTTACCGAGTGCTCTCTGATACAGTTTCTGTATCATATGATAGTTTGCATGAACACATCCATTGGTTTTACTGGTGATGGCAAAGTATATATATGCACACTTGTTTTATGTACTGAAAATATTGTTATTTTAGTATCATTGAGAAAGTTTTTTTTTTTTTTTATATTTTGAATTATTTTTTTTTATTTTTGTATTTTCCATTGTTATTTTAAAGGTTTAATTTTGTTGTGTTTTGTCTATACAGTTTTTATTAATTTTTAGATTGTTGTTTTGGTACATCAAGTAAAATGTTTCTTTGGCAGCTAGCTGAATTAAGTTCAAGGATTTATTTGTTTAATTTCAAGGTTTTGTTTTTATTTTATTTCGGTTAACATTTATTTCAAGTAACAAAAAACTATATATATTTTTAACTATAACTGTAACTATATATATATATATATATATATATATTATTATTAAAGTGCATTTTAATCTTTTAATTTTTAGTTGTTTAAACCCCCATTTTAGGTATTCACGTTAAACAATGAAAACGAGAAATGTTGCTGTTTTTTTTTTTTTTTCCTATTTTCAGTTAGTAGCCTAACAAATGTATTTTCATGGTTTTAATTTAGTAACTATAATAACCGCATAACACTTGCACTGACTAACACAAACAGCATTCGCATCTGTGCACAACTTTTTGACAGTTACTTCTGCAAATAACCATGTTGGCAAAGTCTTTTTCTGTTTCCAGTTTCTTGTGTTCCCATATATGCTGCCAATAAGCGTGCAGAGCGTGCATTCTCTCTGGGCCCAAAATTAGTCCGGTTTCTCAGTGCATGATGGGAGCTGAGAGGTGCTGCTATAATCGGTGGTAAATCAAAGCGCTAGCGCTATCACACCACACAATTCCTCCCACCTTATCTCTCACATCAGGATCTCTCCAGCAGCTGTCGAGAGCTGTGTACGAGTCCTTTGTGTGCCGTACAGAAAAATCTGTAGAATTCCTCAAGATGCCATTTAAACTTTAGCTATGGCGAATAAATCAAATGCTGCGACGTTTATTGCTGTATACAGTCGGTCTGCTGTGGTTATGTACTCTGTACAAATGGAGGATCTCAGATTCAGAGAAAGATCTCATAATGTGATCAAGTGATCAAAACAGCCTATCTACAGATCACACAACTCTGCATAAAATCAAGCAATAGCATAAAAGATTACTTTCCACTTTTGATGAAATGTTTTATGACACAAATCTTGGAGATATATATAATATATAAAAAATATGGTGTTTTTTGTTGGTGTTAAACTGGGAGACCAGCTAGACCAGACCATCTTAACCAGGCTGAACTATCTTAAACCAACTAAAATGAGCAAAACCTAGGCTATTTCAATACTTTTTATTATGACTAATTCACATTCACACTTGAAATTGTTAGCCCTTGTAACCCATGGTCATTTAATACTACCTACGTTAAGAAAATCCTCTGATTATTTTATCCATACAGTTCATATTTTACCATAACTTATTAATTCAGACTGCATTGGTGCCAAAATTTGAGGCACAACAACTCTTAAGAAGGCCTCATAATCTGTGGCCAAAAACGCTTAACTTATCCTTAACAGTAGGCCTATACGTAATGCTAAAAGACTTTCAATATTGTAAATGTGAAACAACATTTTTAACATTTTAAGCCAGGTAAAAAGCCGCCTAACACTCAAAATCAAACATAGGATAGTCCTGTATCTCTGACTTCCGACCATAAAGATGTTCCATTAGGCTATCTGATGCTCAGAAGATGACATAATACAGTACAAAGAAACATGCTAACATTTGGTTGCAGGTGTTCGTTTGTCATCACAGAAGTCTTCTTGAAACCAAATTGCAGAGGATAAATGAGGCTTCGTAATGCTAGAATGTCTGCAGGTGTACGAATATCAGCAGAGAAGGTAATTTATACACCTGTTTCTTATTACCACGTATGAACCTTGACACACTGATGCATTTTATTTGCTCAAAAGTGAATGTTTATCATCAACACTGTATATCGCCCTGCTAATAAAAAACTGTCAAAAGTGCTTTAATAAATAATCTGTGAAAAAGGGGAAAAACATGGTCGCTTAAATTATATCTGCACAGAATCTGTTTGTTCAGAAACTTTTTTTATAAACTTATTGCAAATATATAAAGAGTAAGACCCTTTCACACCAAGGATAAAAAAAAAAATCATTCTGAATTTAAAAGAATATTCCAAAGCACAGGAAAAAGTTAACGACACAGAGGAACGATATCGTTGGAATCGCTTTCGCAACATTATTTTTTCCAGCCATTGATGGATAAAAACATTGACAGCCAATCACAATACAACCTGCTTTAACGAGCGCAAACTTTTAAAGCGGTGGACGACAAAACTGCTGCGAGCTTATAATAATAAACACAACATTATCGTGCGTTCATGTGGATGCTAATGTAATTTTCATT
The DNA here is from genome assembly GCA_021397915.2 of Tor tambroides. Lineage (NCBI taxonomy): Eukaryota > Metazoa > Chordata > Actinopteri > Cypriniformes > Cyprinidae > Tor > Tor tambroides. The sequence goes on along the minus strand of JAFVLL020005686.1, from coordinate 4,842 downwards.
CTTGGTGTGAATAGGCCTTAAATACATACAGTATGCTGTGCAGAGATAAAAGATAGTTAGTGTGGATCTACTGTAGTGTGATGTGAGAGCAAACCTGGCTTATAGAGCTAACAGAGGCAACATCACCTTCTCAATGTGTGAAAACTAAATGAAGAATAGTGAGGGAGCAAGACCTTAAGAGAGAGAGAAGGAGCTGAATGTGCCTGTGAATTTCACCGCAAGCCTATTTGTGGAAACCGCACTCACATCTTGAGTGGAAGAATTTTTAAATACCCCCTGTTATGAAAATCAAGTTTTTAACATTTTTAACATGACAGTCTGGTATTTTTAATATGTTTCAAGACAAACCATGTGCAATTTCATCAGTCAGCACCATTGCTGAGAGTTTTCTCCTTAAAACTGCAGTGTATCAAAGACAATCTCAAAAATGTTGTTAAAAACGGCCCATTTTCTGACAACATATAACCAAACCTGTCAACTTGCAGGGCGGGGCTTTAATATCACTATCATATTACCAGGGCTGGGGAGTAACGAAATACATGTAACGGCGTTACGTATTTAAAATACAAAATATGAGTAACTGTATTTCGTTATAATTACATTTTAAATAGGTGGTAATCAAATTACAGTTACATCCGAAAAGTATTTTAGATTACCAAAGATTACTTTGAATTTTAATGTAATTTCTTAATTTACTATTTAAGTGAACAGTTTGTGGATTTTAACCAATTAGGCAACTGATTCTCCGTTGAGAAAAAAAAAACAAAAACTGCGTGCAGCCGCCTGTTCATTTAGCAACTCGTAGTGAGAGTACGCTCATCATCACAACACAAAAATGGACGACACAACAGAAAGCCATTAGCGTAATGCATTTCTCTCGTGGAAATACAAAGACTAGTTTATAAATCTGAAAAAGGACGTAACATCAGTGCAGTGCAATGCCTACCTGCAACAAAACTTCTATCGGCATCGAAGATACAACGTCTAATCTGAAAAAAAGCATCTTGAGGGAAGTTGTTCTTGATCTTTGAAAAATTTTATCCAGTAACTCGTTTCTCTATTTTCTCATATTTTGAGTGTTGAATGGTTATTACGTTTAATATTTCTAAGAACTTAATTGAAAAATGACACCGAATTCTCCTAGAATTCACACTTTGCATTCAGTTAACAGATCCATACGAATCATGCATGAAATAAAAGTTTATAAAGTCAAACGACAGCTTTGTGTGCTTTTCGAATGAATAAAGACTTCAAGTCCATCTGTAATGTTCAAGAATAGATCATCTTTGGCGCGATAATGCGAGTTCATGATTCGATTCGTGAACAGATGATTCTTTTGAGTCAATCTTTTAAATGAATCATTTCTTTTGTTTAACGAAACCAGTGTGAATGGTTCACATTAAACTGGATAGATCTGGGGTATGTTTCCCAAAAGCATCATTAGCGAACTGTGGTTGTTAAATTACGTTGAACTACAACGACATTACTTGCGACCGTAGTTGCTTTGGGAAACGAGCCCTGTCAATTTTGACTCAGCGATTCTTTTGTGCCGATCGCTTCTCCATAGAGAGGATTATGAAGTAATCACTTAAAGTTTGGTCCATTCATTAAACAAATCTATTGTATAACTTGGAGAACTGTGCCAGTTGTTTTGGCTACTTTTATGATATGTTTGGTGTGTTTGGATTCGTTTTGAAGCTTGGAATGCAGCATGAAACAGCACGGAATCCCATTCATTGTATTCAAATTGAATTTATATTGATTGGTAGATTTAAATGACATAACATTTTTTTGTTGTTCATAGAAATGCGGTGGAAAATTGATGTTAAAAAATGCAAAGAAAACAAATCTTATGACTGGTAGATGTCACTTTTATTTAGAGTTGGAAAACATAAAAATAAGACAAGTATGTTCTCTTGTGTTACATAGTATTTCAAAGTATTCTAAAGTATTTAGATTACGTTACTAAACCTGAGTAATCTAACGAAATACATTACTGATTACTTTTTAAAGCATGTATTTTGTAATCTGTAGTGAAATACATTTTAAAAGTAACTTTCCCAGCCCTGCATATTACATGTAGCATAACTTACATTACATATCAATATATATCTCACAATTCAGACTTTTTTCTCAGAATTGTGAAAATAAAAAACAGTCCAAAGTGTGAGATATGAACTCAGAATTGAGAGGGGAAAAAATATGAATTCTGATATTAAAAAAAGTTTTTTTTAAAGGGGTCATGAAGTGCCTTTGTTTTTTATTTTGTACTGTTCTCTGAGGTCCACTTATGTTATCAAGATTTTTACATCAAAAAACATCATAATTTAGAAGTAATAGGCTAATTTCTGTCCTGTTTTTAACCCCCTCTTCAGAACGCTCTGTTTGAATGGGCGTGGCAGATTGTAGATTCGGAAGTAAACGCCCACTGCTATGATTGGCTAACAGTTGTGTATGTTTGACAGCATACATTCCTCATAGATGGACACTGCTGTGATTTAGGTCAAAAATGCATAAATGACACAATACGTATCAAACGATCTGTAAGAATAGAAATAGCAATATAACCACGTAATGAAAACAGTTACTCGCACTTGTGTCGCAACATTACTGTCAGATCCAATGTAGTCGGCACAGCATCGTCTTTTAGTTTCAATCTTTTTGAAAATCCCCCGTCAAATTATGCCTTGTTTGTAAAAGAATCCATGGTAAAATGAAGTGAACAAAAGACAGAGTTCTTACTGATGTGGACTGGAACTTCATTAAAAATAAAATTCATTCACTCTTTCCTAACATTGGGATCAGAAGGAAGGCCACGCAAACACTGTTTTTCCACAATGTGGCACTGCATGTCTTGTTATCTCTTTAGAGCCATCTTTATTGTTTGGTTTCTGCGTAGACCTAAACAGGCAGTGATGTAGAAGCAGGCGTTGATCCTCTGCGGAGGTGGTGCATATCCACACTACTACATCATAGAGTAGAACATTCCAAAAGCTGTCGTGTTGGACTGCCTTCAATATAAGCTGTTTTTAGACTAAGACAAAGTTTTTTGAGTTCTGAAACTTACAGGATGGTTTTATAGTACAATGACCTCTTATATGTCAAAAGGTCAATGGAATTTTGGTTTCTGAGTTCATGACCCCTCTAAATCCTGTGGAACAAACAAGCTTCCATAGGCTAGGTGATTACTTTAAAATAGCATGCATTACGAATCAATGACAATAAGATGTTAATAACTTAAGTGAACTTACAGTATGAAAGTATATAGAGTCTGTTTTAATTTTATGCTGACTTATCTTTGTGGTCCAGAGTGTAATAGAATCTACGGCACAGTATGTTTTTCAACAGAGCTGATTTCTTATGCTAATCACAATGCTGTCATTGGTAACGCAGTGCATTAGCTAATGCGCTAGCAAATAGATATTCTTTTCACTATTTTTCCCGGTTCCCTGTAAGGTTTAAGTTCAGCAGCCTCTATGACATCAGCGTCCCCAGTGTTTCGTGGGTCTACAGCTGGATGCTGGCCTTTATCGAGTAGGTGGAAGCGAATGTTCCGAGGCCCTATTCATCTACTGCGGCTCCTCGCTAATTAAGCTGTCAGGCTGCTGTTTGAGGCCGGGGGAGAGCGACAGCATAAGAGCAGTGGTGGAGGGAGGCTAGATCTCTGGCGCTGGATCCAGCCTGTAATTTAAACGCAGCTCAAAAGAGCTTCAGCACCCAGCCAAGCCACCCGAGGAGCGGAGCTAACCTCTCTCTTTATATATCACTGATATGAACGGCCTGTCTAATATGCAGGTGCTGAGAGAGAGATATTAGGCAAGCTTATGTACACATGCATGTGTTACATAATGCATATGCACATAAGGTGAGAGCCGAAAGTCAGAGATCAAACTGAAAAGCTGTGATTTTAAAAAAGAAAAAAAGTGGAAAGTTTTTAGTTTTAAAAATTGTTATAAATAGTTATTTATAGAATGTTATAAATAAAATAAAAATTGTATAATAGAATTTACATTCTATAATAGAATTATATTATTTATATTTAGAATTATAATATAATAAAAATAAACAAATATTACACAATGCAACGTTATGCAACAAGTTATAAAGTGTGTATATATATATGTATGTATGTATATGTGTGTATATACTGTATGTGTGTGTGTGTATATATATATATATATATATATATATATATATACACACATACTGTACATACATACATACATACATACATACATACATACAAACGTACATTACTTTCATAAGTTTTATAAGCTATTTAAATTTTAATAAAGTGTAATGAAAAATTTATCTAATGCACTTGGGCATTCTGGGACAAAATGAATCCACCTTCATCAAAAATGACTTGGGTCTTAACTCTAGCCAAGAGTACAGGCTGTTCTTTCATTTTATAGAATATTATTTTGCACCAGATTACCATTATATCAAATAAATTATATTTGCATAAGACAGCATTCAAATGTGCTGCAGTGAAACCCAGAAGATTGAATCTATGAAAAAACAAACCACATTGATGTTTGGTCAGTCATTCATATCTGAGTTTATGACTTTCTCTCCTAACAAAATCAATGTGCTAAACTATTTATGTGGGGTGGATTAAAGTAATAATTTACCCACAAACAAATATGCTGTCATTATTTGTTCACTCTTATGTTTGTAGTGCTGGATTGAAGCAGGTGAAAGCACTGTGGAACAATGCATCTAAATTCCCTCAAATAAATGGTGGTCAGTGACCCCTCCATGGGAGACTGCGAGTAAATGTGAGCACTTTAGTCCATTGTGGGTCTGTTTGGAGAACCGCAGAGCCAACCGTCACAAACC
>JAFVLL020005685.1:0-11289 GCA_021397915.2 Tor tambroides | reverse complement strand
ATTCTGTAAAATATACAGAATGCTACTGTTTTATGAAAATACAGTATAATACTGTTAGAAAATGCCTGTAAATTTACAGTAAAGTTTTACAGTGAAGACCTCAGTTTGCACAATGTTTGAAGGAGCTACATATCTGGCCAAAATGTGGATTATTTGATTAATAAAATGCATGCATATTACAACCTTGTCTCATGACGAAAACGTACCTCTGGGAACTTTTTCACAAGACATGAAATACGTACCATCATGTACGTTTCGTGACATATTTGATGTGAAATGTCCACTGGGTGGCACTAAAAGAGTATTTTGTTTATTCCCCGAAACAGATGAACGTACATGTGGTGTTGTTTGTAGGTGTCACCACAGTTCTGACTTGAAATGTCCGTTGAGTGGCGCTATAAATCTAATACTCTGTGACGTTTTAAAATAACGTACCATCTGCACTACACCTAAACCTACCTGATAGTATGAACAAAAGAGAATGTGACATAAAAACGCAATCACAAGCATGCCATTTTAGCTTGTTTTTCGATCTCTCATCTTTCAGCTCTTTCATCGTGAGTCATGTTTTTGATGGGATTTGTACCCAAGGATTCCGCATCCTAAGTCCAACTTTGTGCAGCTGAGCTACTGCGAAAGCTTGTTATGTCCGGAAAGAGAAACATATGGAGCTGTAATCATAACTGTGTATGAAAATGATTACAAGTGCTCAATGTTTTACCACCTCTAGTGTTCATTTCTGTTGGAAACTGCAGTGATATGTATTTATTGGTACATATTTCACATCTTGCAAAAAAATTCCCAGAGCTACGTTTTCATCATGAGATCATATTATTGGCATATTCGCTGTTTATTAGAACTTATAAAGCACATATTAATACCTTATCCTGTATGTCCATATTTTAGATATTTTAGAACAAAAACCTGTGAACTAAATATCAATAAGAAGCAAGTTAGGAGTTTGAGGCAAAAGTCATAGTTACTAGTTAGTTAATAGTGAGAACTGGACCTTAAAATAAAGTGTGACCATACAGATAAAACAACAAACATCAGCTAAACTTTTGTGGTATGTATTAGGTGGTGCCAACTTCAGAACCGGCCTACTCTTAATAAACCGATTGCTATTGCATATCAATGTGTGCATATCAGAAATGGGGTTGAATTTTATTTTATGATTTCACAGGAGTGGTGAGTGCAGTGGAGTGAGAATCTGAGGAAGACAACAAACAAAAACTGCACTGCAGGTTAAAGGAGACGGAATAGACTGATAAACAAACAGCTTTTTTTCTTTTTGAATCAAAGATTGCCGAGCGCCGTTCTGGATCATTGAGATCCATTTTAACCCCTGATGGGACACTGATATCACAGTGCCGTCTGGGAGAATTGGACATATGAACATGTGAAATGAGAATCGTTGTGCTGAAGTCTGCAGTGTGTAGAGTGACCATATAGTCGACACCCTAAACATCATCGCCCAGCGCGTCTACCTGGGCTCCTGACAGCGTGATGCAGTTGCTATGCAACAAGCTGTTGGTAACTGTACCTTTTAGACTATAATTGTGCGAGATATGGTTCTCTTTAGTATTCATCTCATTCAAAGTACATTCTATAGCAGTATTTCCTGACATCCCCCATGCTGATAAGACCAGCATAGCTGTTTCAGATGCTGGTGTGCTGGCTTCTTCATTAGCATGAAGGGTTAGTTCAACCAAAAATGAAAATTATGTAATTTACTGACCCTCATGTTGTTCCAAACCCATATGTGGAACATAAAAGCAGATGTTGAATAAAATGTTCAACGGCAACATAAAAGTAACCTAAAAATGGTCCAAATGAACATAAGACAAAGCCACAGAACATGCAGATCATCAAAAACAAAGCTATTGTGTGACTTCAGAAGGCTTTGCATACACTGTGTACTTTTTCTATGGTGCTGTTATTTATTTTTCATCCATTTTTGCTCTACCGTGTCCATCCCCATTCACTTCCATTATATGGAAAGCAGCTGGCAAGCCTCCCCTTTTGTTTTCCACAGAAAAATGAAAGTCACACCTTGCGTTTTTTGGCGCAGATTCATCTGTCACTTGCTAGCCATCAGGATGCCAACATGGACAGGTTTCATGTCCTCATCCTTGAACAATGAAGATAAATTGCACATTAAACAGTTATAATCCATTATTATATATAAGCAAAACCAGTTGCTTTGTCCTAAAGACACACTGTGATCGTGAAAGCATGTATGTATTTGAGAAGCAAACATGCTGTTACTTGTGTAATTGTGTTCCTTCCATAGTTGCTCTCTCTCTTTCTCTCAGCACGCACTCCTTCATTAACACTTTTGCTTGCGTCACATTCATGTGCGAACTCTCTAATATGTCTCGTGTCATTCACACCCCCCAGCCTTCCACATACATAAGGGTGTCACTTCAGCGTTGCCTAGTCTTATGTCCCAGGAGCTGATTTTTTATTATAAACTAACAGATTTACAACTCTTTGTTACGTGACGGTCACATTAAGAAGTCTTGGAAACTTTTCTCATGTCTTTGTCATTTATTTTTGTTACTTTTAAGTGTCTTTTTTTAAGTGACTTGCATTCTTAGGGCCAGATTTACTAACCAGGGCAAATTAGTGTTTGAGCGCAATTCCATAAAAGCGCTGATGGGAGGGAAATTTCTGCGTTTGATTATTGACATTAAAGAACAAAGACACTACCAAGAGAAATAATGGCGCAAATACCAGTAATTTGACGAGCGCAAACGTTAGTAAATCGCATTGCGTGATTCATTTGAATACTCTCCTCCCATAAATTTTGCGTCTGAAAGGGAAACTCCTATAAATGCATATTCAATAAGGTCAGGCTAATTCTTCACTGCGCGTCTTTAGTAAATCCTGACAGTAACATTTTAACACCATACTATTTTGCGCTGGCGCAAGCTGTTAGTAAATCTGGATCTAAAAATATGAAAAATCTTCATAGAAAAATATGAATTACTACTTAGTAGGAAGTCTAAATAAAGAATTTCAATATTTATTGTCAAAATGCATTACATCACTATAAGTTTACCCTAGTAAAAATGTAATATATTTGAAATACATTTATTTCATGCTAAGTATAGTTCAAATCTATTAATATATTTACTAACCTATCTCTCAAGATATAAAAATTATAATTAAGTTTATTTGGAGTACTACTTGTGCCCAAGGTACATTTCTTAATATTAACTAACTGTCACTCACAGTTTTGAACATAGATATTATAGTGCACTATCCAAACTTAAATTTTTATAATTCATGAACGAAAACATTTTGTAACATGATATTTATGTACCATTTCCATGGTAATGCAATGTGTGATTTTAAAATGGGTTTCAAAGCATGAATTTTGAGATTTTAAGTTTTCAATTGATATATAATTTCTTATGATTTCTAAAGCGTGATAGGGAAAAAGGCAACTAAGAAGACGGTCTGTGACAAAGGTCAGAACTCCTGTTATGATGTAGATTTTTTAGGTGCACTCTTGTCATAAATTAATCTAATAATTTTCCTACATAATTTTTTAACAAAAAAAGTGGTAAAATATCTATTTAGGAGTCTTAGACCTTTCCAACGATATATAGTTTGTCATGATTAGATTAGGATTTAATTGTAAAATAGTGAAGTAAACTTAGGCGTCCCACAGAGGGGACGGGTGACAGTTAAGGGGTTAAGCCTAAAATATCTATTGGTGAGGGTTGTATGATATTTGCATAATATCAGTCTTTAAATACAAGATATTTAAAGTGTACCTGAAGTATACTTGCAATAGTTCCACTTTAGCACAATCAAATATACTTCAGTATATCTTTAGTTGGACCTCAGCACTACTTCTGCACAATTAAAGTGCATTAAGTACAAAATTAGTTGTTCCTATTTATCAGAATTTAAGTATACCAGAAGTCTACCAAAAGTACAATTGCAGGGTATTTTTATTAAGCACATAAATATGTAAATGTATTTGTAGTTTACTTAGCATGAAATAAATTAATTTCAAATTTAGTTTATTTATTTTTCACTAAGCACATAAATATGTAAATGTATTTGTAGTTTACTTAGCATGAAATAAATGAATTTCAAATTTAGTTTATTTATTTTTCACTAGGGTGCACAATATATATTTACGTATATGTAATTATATGCAGTATAATTGACTAATTGGTTGTTGGTGTTATTGGTGTTATTTAAGATGAAATATCAAGCATGATGCATAAAAGTAAACTAAAAGCAGAATATTTCTGTGCATCGTTTCCAATCAAGCTGTAGATTTAGTTTATGCAAAAAGTGTGAAAACAGTATTTAGTTGTGCATATTTATGCAAAAAATTTACAAAGTTAATTTTAAAAGCTCAGTGTGGGTGCTCAAGCACAAAAATAACAAAACAGGAAGTAAAAGTTGGCACGCCATAGATCCAAAGTAGAAAAATCGGTCACGCTTTATTTTAAGGTCCAATTCTCGCAAACCTTAAACCATTACTTTTGCTTCAATAAACTCCTAATTTGCTGCTTACTAATAGTTAGTAAGGTAGTTGTTAAGTTTAGGTATTGGGTAGGTTTAGGGGTGTAGAATATGGTCGTGAAGAATATGTGCTTTATAAGTACTAATAAACAAAGCAATAAAGTACTAATAAAGCAACTAGTTAATAGTGAGAATTACTAAAGTACTGTACTAAAGTGTTACCGAAAAATCTTCATCAGACAATGTGCATATTTATGACAAAAAAATATTAGCCTTAGCAAGCAAAGGCCATTTTATTACAAAATATTCCTGTCACCATTATTTCCATTACACACTGCTATTATACACAATACATCATTTGAAATGTGGTGTAAATGACATTTGCTGGTTCAGGAAAATATGAACGAATTCTCCTGCAATCAATGTGTGTCCACTAGAGGAAAAATGAATAGAAACTAGTGAAAGTTAAAAGTATGTTTTAAAAAAGTTCCAAAAGTTCTCATTTCTAAAAGTCCAGAGAGACAAAAGTGCCCATAGCTGAAGAAACACCCATAAACACACACTCTCGTTGTCCCATATATTCCCCTGACACTCTATTGACCCGTGTTATACGCTGTGTTAGCGCTGAGCCTGCACTCTCTCCAGCAGTGATGGATGAGGTGGAGATAACAGCGGCCGATGTGCACAAACCCTCCAATCATTTACCTGACAGTCACTCCACTCTCTCTGGGAAAAGGGCACCTTGCCAGGATCTCCTCTCTCAGCTCCTCCCTTCTGTCTCCCGCATTCCTGTAACATCCCGCGTCATTCTCTTTCACCCCACCATCTCCACGGGCACTAATGCTGAATCGTGTTAACACATTGCTCACCCCAGGCTCACAGCAACACTATCAATCATACACATGCACACAGGATGTTGTCTCATAAATACAGCACCCAATGCTTCCTCTGTCAAACTCTGCTGGTGGGCCTGAATTTGATGTAATCAACACTCAGGTGGCTAGGATATCCCAAAGAATTGCTGCTGTCGAATCCGTTTTTTACCCAGAATGCTTTGGGCTAACAACACCATTTTAAGTGGTTGTCAGCCTTTGAAAACCCCTGCTTTGACACTCCTATGGAGAAGATGATTCCTGTAATAACTGAATGGAGAGTAAAGCTTTTTTCGGCTACAAAGACAACATTGAAAAATCAAAATGGACCTTATTTACTTTCTTTATACATATTTTCACCACTGGAGTGAACAGTGATAGTTGACCCATAAATGAAGATCCCTGTCATCATTTACTCACCCTGATATTGTTCCGAGCCTGTTTGACTGTTTTGTTCTGTGGTAGACAAAAGAATATATTTTGAAGAATGTGTCTACTGTTTTTGTTCATACAATGAAAGTCAATGGGGTCCAAAACAACTCAATATACCAAACTGGTCTCATGATGAAATGTACCTGTGAGAACATTTTCACAAGACGCGAAATACGTACCGCCAAGTATGTTTCGTGCCATATTCGATGTAAAATGTCCACTGGGTGGCGCTAAAAGAGTGTTTGGTTTTTTCCCCGGAACAGATGAACGTACATATGGTATGTTTTATGTGACATTGGTTTTCTAGCTGTCACAGCAGTTCTGACTGTTTGAATGTCTGTTGAGTGGCTCTATAACTCAATTGCTCCGTGACGTTTTAAAGTAACGTACCATCTGTACTACACCTAAACCTACCCGATAGTATGAACAAATGCGAATGTGACGTAAAAATACAAATGCAAGCATGCCATTCTAGCTTGTTTTTTGATCTCTCATCTTTCAGCTCTTTCATCATCAGTCATGTTTTTGATGGGATTCGTACCCAAGGATTCCGCATCCTACTGTAAGTCCAATTCTGTGTCAGCTGAGTTACTGAGCAAGCTTGTTACGTCTGGAAAGCGAAACATATGGAGCTGTAATCATAACTGTGTACGAAAACGATTACCAGTGCTCACTGTTTTACTGCCTCTAGTGTTCATTTCTGTTGGAAACTGTAGTGATATGTACTTATCAGTACATATTTCACATCTTGCAAAAAAAAGTTCCCACAGGTGTGTTTTCATTATGAGATCAGGTAGCAAAATGTCGTCTTATATGTTCCACAGAAGAAAGGGGTTTGCAACAACATGAGAATGAGTAAATGATAACAGACTGTTCATTTCTGGGTGATCTCATGAGAAAAATGGAATATGTAAAATGGAAAAACCATGGTATTCTTAACTAGGGCTGTGCAATTAAATCGAATTCGATTATCATGCGCATCTCATCAGTAAAGCCGGTTCAGTGATTGGCAGTAAATCGCCATCACCTGCTTTCAAATGGAGCGGGAATTACTACACAGAGCCGTAGTTCTCCGACAAGATAGGCAATATCGCATTCATAATCGCAGACGAATCGCCTTCGATTATGAACACGAAATTGCTTAGCTTGTCAGTGAACTACGGCTCCGTGTATCAATTCCCGCTCCATTTGAAAGCAGGTGATGGAGATTAACTACTAATCAAGAAACCGGCTTTACTGACTAGATGCGCATGATAATCGAATTCGATTAATTGCACAGCCCTATTCTTAACACAATCTCATGGCCAATTCGTACGTATTTTACAAGGTGGCTAATTCATACGACCTCACTTTGTACGATTTCTGTGAAGGTTAAGTTTAGGGGTGAGGTTAGGTGTGTTCCTTCGTACAAATTCCTACGAATTTGCCACCTCCTAAAATGCGTTTTTTCACAAATCATATTAATTAATATGAGTGAGGTCGTACAAATTTGTACAAATAAGCCACCTTGTCAAAAATGTATGAATTGCCGTGAGATGAGGTTGGTATTCTTTGTAACTTTGAAAGTACCATGGATTGCTGTGTAAATAATATGGTCAGTGCTGGCAAAACGCAGGATGGGGGTGAAACTGGATCGTGGTGGGGGTTCGGTGGAGTGATCCTAACTTGCGGGCACTGGACCGGTAAAATGGAACTTGATTTACATGGGTTACCTGATCCTGGAAAGAAATTTCAAGCGAGGGAGACTCCCAGGAATGTGTTTGTGCAACAGCCTGTGATGAACGTTTTGTACCATGTCCATCAATTGCTTACTGTGGCCTTGATCACGGTACATTAATATGGTATTCATTCTGTACTGTGCTATATATATCTAATACCATGGCACATCTACAGCATAAAATAGAGCTCGTTTTGGCTCATGTACAGCGTGTACCTTGCGTGGGTTGATAAGAAACTGTTTTGCTCTTTGTTCTGATTGAGCTTTCTAGAAGAACAGTCGCTGTTTGATTAGCCCCCCTTCGTCTGATGCAGACTGCTTAGCACTGTTAAATCAATGGTTCACATCTCTCTGGGTAGTTAAGTGTGAGGTATTGGTTTAAAAAGTGTTCTTTCTCCTCTGAAATGAGAGCACAATTATCACTCAGCAATGGCTCTGGTAAACAGTGTTTGTTCTGTCTCCTCTAATAACAGAGCCTGAGGTTTTTGTGGAAAGCTTGTTGATGTCAGCTGAATTCATCAGTCTTGTGCAGTCTTAAAGAATAGTTACTAAAAATGTTAAAAAGTCTATCATTTATCCACCCTCATGTTGTTCCAAACTGATTCTGCTTTGTTTTTCCATCGAGATGGAATGTTTAGAGTTTTTTTCCTTGATGTTCCCTGGGTCTGTGGTGTTCTAAAAATAACATACAACAACATGAAAGTGGTCCATACTAGTTGTGCACTATTTCTTGTGTTGTCTGACATGTTTAATTGAAAAGTCTGGGAGAGGGGAAAGGGGAACAGGATTGGTAAAGGTCTTAAGACTGGAGTTGCCCTAAGCCAGGGGTGTCCAATCCTGCTCATGGAGTGTCCACGTCTTCCAGAGTTTAGCTCCAACACACTTGCCTAGAAGTTTCTAGTAACCCTGAAGACCCTGACTAGCTGATTCAGGTTGGTTTAATTAGGGTTGGAGCTAAACTTTGCAGGACAGTGGAGTGGGTTTGGATACCCAAGTAATAGCATCATTTTGGCATAAGTCAGCATAAAATTGAAGTCATTGTTCAGTAAAAATACTGGCCTCTGCCATAGCTCTGAAATCTCATATTCGCTCTTCAGGAAGTCCACTGACAAATGGATTACATAAAGGTGCTGTATGTCATTTTTTTTTGGAATGCAAATCCGATTTTGTGCATATCCAGATGGAATCTGATTTGAATAACTGACTGTCCACACAGTGTATCGCAACTGTTCATATCCGATTTGTGTGTCCATAAAGGTTCTTTTGTTTTATGGAATGTGCGTTGGTTTCCATGGCAATGCCGTTGTGTTGTTATGCCAATGCTAAAACAACAATAACAGCAATACAGTTTGCAATACAGATGTTGTCTTACGACATGACAACATCTTGCTGTCATGCTGGATTATTGTTATTACGGATTTCATCTTATGAGGCAGCAGCAGAAACACAGGAACCTGGAATGTGCGGCTTTATTCCATGCTGCCGTCTCCGCTGGTTTCGAAACTCAAAGAGGTGCGTATACTAGCAGTGTAATTTCTTGCAAACTGCCACTTGACTGGCAGTTTGCAACAACACAAGCTTGTTTTTGCAAAGACATTCTTTGTTTTCTACAAAACGTCTGATGTGTTTGTTTTCACGTGAAAACGTGAAAAAGCTATGTTAAATCCGATCTGACCTGACAGACTGAAACAGATTTCCAAGAATACGATTTGAATAGGATTCCAGACCATAATGAATATAGCTCGAAATGGATTTGCACAAATCGGATTTCATGTATAGTTTGTTGCCGTTTAGACTAAATCTAAATATGATCGGATTTCAATCGGATTTGCACAAAAATCGGATTTGGGCTGACAGTCTGAATGAGGATTAAAGCGTAAAAGTAAATGAGTTTTCAGATATTTAGGAAACAATTCAGTTTTTTCTACAGCTAGTTGTTCTACTTTGAATTGTGAGTTCTGTGTCGGAATGTCTGTTTTTGTTTTGGTCTGTGTGACTCTGCCCACTACCAATTTACCCAGTAGTATTTCAACACCTTAGGTTGCCAGTTGGCAGAAAACACAGCATTTTGCCGTGATGGAAGTTTGTCGTCTTCCATCGTCAGTTATGCTCGTTCCTGTTGCATGTCCCCGATCTGGCAACTCACGTTGGGCATTGAGTCTAAGGAGGAGGGGGTAGGAGAAACAACTCTCCAATAATTTGAATTTGAACTGCAGTACTCATTTCAACTGCCAGCTGTCAATATTACACCCTGCACCTTTAAAATAATAGTTGTCAGCACATCAATTTGTGATTCTAGTATGTTCACATAAACAAAAAATTACACAGATCTGCTTTAAAGTGGAATTCACTACCAGACATTCATTTTTAGTCGTTTTTAGTCACAGAAAGTGCAAAAAAAATCTACAAATTTTCCTCTGCCGTTCAGTTTGAAAGACAAGTACAAAGGTCAAAAAGATAAATCCATTGTGGACAAGCCAGTTACCAGTTTGTACAGACAGCTGGAGCACTTGAAGTTGTTCTCGTCAAGAAGATCACAGTTAATTTCCTTTTCTCCATGGGCACAAAATCCCTTAAGCTTTCTAATTAGTAGTGAATGGGTGGAATGTAAATGCGCCGCTGCTGCTCGTGGTTTAATGATATAGTGAAGTCTGAGGAGTATTGTGTAGATAATGGCTCTACAGTCATCTGTTACCATTGCTCGCCTACTCTCAACAGCCTGTTGCCTGAGATACAGTCTTTCACTTTGTCTTCTCAATAGTGTTTTTCTTGACAATACATCATCCGGGAGGGTTTTAAAGCATTTCTAAAGTGTGTGTATTCAAGTGGCTCTGCTTTTTGCGTTTGTGCACTGGCGCTATGATGAAACAATCAGAAAGTCAACTGAGGGAAAGTTCTTGTCTTGGAGGTTACAGCTATTCAGTGTTTTTCAGCTGAGAAATGCAAACTTACCCACTTATCTGTTAGATCCTGTTGTCATTTGTCAACTGTAATGGGGTTTTTTGTTTATTTCTTTTAAATGTACACTTATGTAGCATTATTTTCCCCTCACAGTTCCTCCATTCACAATTAGTAAAGATTTGAAACTGTTGTTCTGTCATGACAGGAGTTCACCTAAAAGAAAAACCATGGACTACTGAGGAAAAAAACATAAGCTAATGCCATTATTGCAATGCTGAGAATAGAATATGCACTTGCATTGTATTATAAATTGCACATTTAGATCAGAACAACACATGAAATCGAGCATTTGTAGCTTGAACAAGCTTTTGTTCTAGATACTGCATCTTTAAGGATGCATTTACATTACATGGTTCAAGTGACCCAGTTCCGATTTTCTTCCTTCCATGTGGCACAGGAAAAAAGTTCATGGATTCCTATATTCTCAGATTGGTTTCAATCTTCATTCTTATGTGGAAATTAATCTGATATAAATCAGATACGTTCATTCACGTCTGCAAAATGGATATTCCCCTGTCAATGCGAGTTGTACGTTATTGCAAAAATTACAATGGCAGTTGACGTCGACTCAGGTAGATGCTTTTCTGGGCAGTGTTGCCAAGTCTGCAGTTTTACTGCGAAATCGCATTACAAAAAAAATTGCATATTGTCAACAAATCAGAATTGGGCATCAAGACCTGAAGTGTAAATGCTGCCAAAGGAATTGAAAGAATGCATTTGTCCGTGTTTCACTCCGTCTCGAATCGCACTCACGGAAAGTGCTCGAGAAACAGTACTCCTCTGCGGCTCGGTACGTTTTCAACCTTTTTTTTTTTT